>PVJX010010429.1:0-57073 GCA_004027295.1 Dolichotis patagonum | reverse complement strand
GTCCCATGGGCAGCCGAGAAGAAGGCATCTTCTGATGTGGTTGGGTGGAACACTCTGTAAACATCAACTAAGTCCAATTGCTCACAGGTATGATTCAGTTCTATTATTTCCTTGCTAATTTTTTGCCTACTTGATCTATCTCTTTGTGACAGTGGGCTCTTAAGGTCACCTGTAATAACTGTGTTCTTGTGTATTTGGTTTTTCATGTCCTTTAGTATCTGTCTTATGTAGTTTGGTGCTCCTGTGTTTGGTGCATATATATTTATAATTGTTAGTTCTTCCTCTTGAATTTTTCCACTTACAAGTATGTAGTGACCTTTTTTGTCTCTTTTAACCATTTTAGGTTTGTAGTTCACCTTGTCTGCAAATAGAATAGTTACCCCTTCTTTTTTCTGGGTTCCCGTTGCATGGAATACTGTTTTCCATCCTTTGACTTTTAATCTATGTGTTTCTTTTTGAGTCAGATGCATTTCTTGTATATAGCATATTGTGGGATCCTGTATCGTGATCCATTCTGTCAACCTGTTTCTTTCATATGTGAATTGAGCCCATTTACATTTATAGATATCACTGATATGTATTGGCTTGACTTTACCATGTTGTGTTACTGTTGTTAGTTTCTTGCCTTTCTCCCTTGTTTACTTTCTTGTCCAGCCCGTTGATTTCTTTCTGTTGTTGCTCTGGAGATTGTGGTGATTTTTATCTCTATCTAGGATGTCCTTCAGCACTCTTTCTAAGGTTTGTTGGGTGGATATGAATTTCTTTAGTTGTTCTTTTTCATGGAAGCATCTTGTTTCTCCATTAAATTTGAAAGACAGTTTTGCTGGGTATGTCAGTCTGGGTTGAAAGTTGTTTTCTTTTAGGGCTTGAAATACTTCACTCCAAGCTCATCTTAACTTGAAGGTTTGTGTTGAGAAGTCTGCTGTGATTCTAATAGGCTTTCCTTGATAGGTGAGGTGTGTCTTTTCTCTAACAGCTTTTAGTATTCTGTTTTTATGCTGTATGTTTGAGATCTTAATAATTGTATGTCTGGGTGTAGGTTTATGTTGGTTATGACTGTATGGCATTCTATATGCCTCACTTATTTGTAGATCTGATTTTTCCCCCATGTTTGGGAAATTTTCTGCCATTATTTCTGTGAACAGCTTAGCTATATCCTTTGCATTGTCTCCTACCTCCTCACTAATGCCTGTTACTCTAACATTGTTTCTCCTGGCATCATCTTGTAGTTGTTGGATTGTCATTTCATGCTGCTTTGTTGTTTTTATAAGTTCTACCCTTTCAAGATTGCTATCTGCAATCCTGTCCTCAAGGTCCGAAATTCTATCCTCAGCTTCATTTAAATGGCTTTGTAGGCTTTCAATGTGATTTTTTGTTTCTTGAATATCTCTTTCAATTTGTTTCATAGATTCTGCTTGGCTTCTGCATTGTTCATTCAAAGTTTAAATCAATTTCCCATGCTCCTGTAGTGTCTTATCTATTTTTTCTCTAGCTATGTTGAGCAGCTCATTTACTAAGGTTGTTACTTTTGTCTTTACATAAGACATTATTTCTAATTTGATTTCCTCCATAGCCTCATGGATTTGTTTCTTTACTTCATTTGCTATCTTTTTAGAGATTTCTGGTGTATGAATTTTGGTGTCTTCTATTTCATTACCACCATTGCACTTGCTCCTGTTGCTCCTGATGTTTGGGATTCCATTTTGCCTTTTTGTTTGGTCATTTTCACCTTTTGGGTGAATTTCTGGTCTTTCTATTCCAACAGACAGAACTTTCTGCAATGTGTGTTTTAGAGTTCTACTGTGTGGTTGATGTTTGTCAAATTGCTGAGTACCACAGTGAAGAGGGGATCCCATCTCCTGAATTCCTCCTACCGTGCCACACTGACTGAAGCCTGACGAGGTCTTCTGTTTGGGTGAGTGGTTCCTGAACCTCTCATCAACCCAGCATGGTAGTCCACCGTAGTCCAATGTTCCCGGTGGAAGGGCGCGTCCAGCAAATGTTGTCCCAGTCAGCTCAGTCCTGTGGCAGGCTTCCTAGATGTTCCTGGAGAAGGGGGGAGGGGCCAGCAGCAGCAGTCCCAGGCACCTCAGGCCCTCTGCCACTGGTCCGTGCAATGTTCCCAGTCCCAAACATCCCAGGCCAAGCTGCCAGTCTCTGCAAAGTTCCCAGTCCCAAACAGACCAGGCCAAGATCCCAGTCTCCGCAAGGTTCCTCACGGGTGAAGGGAGGCCTACCAGACCCAAACAGCATAGGCCGAGCTGCTGGTCACTGCAATGTTTCCTGCGGGTGAAGGGCGGGCCTACCAGGCTCAAACAGTCAGGCCGAGATGCCAGTCTCCGCAAAGTTCCCAGTCCCAAACAGCACAGGCTGAGATGCTGGTTTCCAAGCAGTTCCCAGTCCCAAACAGCCCAGGCCGAGCTGCCGGTCTCCAGGCGGTTCCCCCCAGGTGAAGGGTGGGCCTATGGGTCCCAACCAGTCAGCAACCTTGAGGCTTTTATAGGTAAAGGAATACAACTCGAGATCAAGCCCAGGAGTCAGAAGGTTCAGAACCAGTTATGGTAAATAGCACGTTGCTTCCCCAATCTAAAATCTGAGGGAGTTAGTGGGACCCAAAATGTTGAGTACAACCTGTGGGAGTAAAAGGGAAGGAATTGTCTAAAAAAGGAAGACAGAGCACATTGTTAATAGTGTAACAAGATTTAAAATCTACATTATTCTCACCACTCTGTTTAGATGGATTATATTCTGTTCCAGTTTGTCTACTTACACTAGATTTGAGGGCATGGACAGCTATCTCAAAAATAGCGGGATATAGTATGGTAATCATCCTTAATTTCCTATTAACTTAATCTGAAGCCCTGTATAACTTATACCGTCTTATTATGACTGATCTTATTTGAATCTGATTTGTTAGATTGCTGTTTTGTATTGACTGATTTTATTCAAATCTGTTATGATTGATAGTATCAAGTCTAAGAGTATAGGCAACTACACTGAAAATGACAAGATTCACTAGGATACCCACTCTAGTTTGATTATTACCTGCTTTTGAACTCTTTATAATGCCTCCAATGTTTTGTTTTTATTAATATTGTTATATACTGCTGAGACATCATAGTATCCATTGCAGATCACCTTGTATTGCAGTTTTATATGACTTTTTCATTTCATGTTTTTCTAGGAATTGGTTTTGTTTTGTCTTGCTTTGTTTTGTTTTCCCCTCTAACACAGAAAGGATACATATACATGTAGAGACTCATGCATACATAGAACTTATAAACAGTTTATGATAACCAATTATATAATGCATGATCAAATAAACAACAACTTGGAAGAAAAAGAGACCCTCCAGTACCCAGTGCTGATTCCATAGTGTCATGATATGAAATCCAGAAATACTAACATTCTTTGTTCAGAGTGATTTTAGCCTGTTTTGTTTTGTTTAAGTTCAACATACATGAAGGTATGGACTGCTGTTTTGAAGAGAATGAGACACACTATGAAAGCCATTCTTGGCTTCCCTATTGTCTGGTCTTGAAACCTAAAACGCCTTCCTCATCCTATTCAGATCAGTTCCATACTATGTTGTTTCGTGTGAATTCTCTGTATGTGAAAATATAGACAACTATTTGGAAGAAAACAAAAGTCAATATGATAGTGAAGATCTCTTATTGTCTTGCTTTGAAATTTATGTCTCTTACATTGCTTTCTGGTGTTCTGTTTTGTTTTGTTGTGTTTACTTTTACCCTCTTTTTTTAAAAAAATGAATGTGTAACAATAACTTAAAAGCAGGTTAAAAATGTGCAGACTCAGGATTCATCCCCAGAAATACAGATTCAGCAGATTCAGTGTGGAGGCCTCCAAGATGATTTTGTCTAATGAAATATTGCAAAACACTTTTTTATTTCACACAATTACTATATGACAGAAGAATATCAAACCAAAAATGATCAAACACACAGAATTTCTAAGTCATTAATCTGATTTTAAAATATTATCTGTTAGGTCACTTTGTTCTCAAATCCTTAAAACTCTGTGCAGCAGGGCTGGGAGTGCAGCTCAGTGGTAGAGTACTTGTCCAGCAAGCAAGGCGCTCTAGATTAGATACTTGGAGCACATGCACCTGCGTATACACACATACAAAACCGATAGCAGAAACAAACAACAAAACAACTATGTACTTCAGTACATAGTATACAGTACATTTTTTTCTACATTTTTCTACCTTCTTTAAGCAAGATAAGCTTGCTCATATTTTTTAAATAATTTTTTATAGGTACCGGGTATCGAACTCACAACCACGTGCTTGCAAGGCAGGCACTTATGCTGCTAAGCTAAATCCCCAGCCCCAAGCTTGTTCATATTGGAAGTAAGACACTTTCATAAAGTGTAAGGAAGGACACGGCATATTAAAAACCAAATAAAAACACCAACACAGACAGTGCATGTTACCCTGCTACTTTACATTAGGGAGAAGAATAGACTAATGACTATATTCTATTTTGTTAAATAATAATTTTATGGAATTCATTTTATCATGCTAAATATTTAAACAGCCCTAAGTACCTTGAGGCATTAGTTTTATTAATAACTTATTTTATTTGCATCAAAATGTGATTTTAAAATATTTATTTCTCAAGTGGTGGTTTTATTAACACTTGGAGCCAAATCTTTTTTCCAGGAGAACGTATCTCAAATTAAAAAAAAAAACTTCATATGGAGAAATCTGTATTTTACAAAACATGCTATGGAAAGGTGTATCTCTGACCTTCTAATTATTTTTAGGTTAGAACTAACTTTAAAATTTTACATTTGGATGTAGAATTTATAATACTTTATAAATCCTTGTAATTCTCTTTCATAGCTCAAGCTGTTTTCTACTATACCTGTAAGATAAAATTTAACATTTTTCTGGAACCTCTTCATAATGCTCCTATAAATCATATGATGCACGTTTAAATGGAGGTTGTGAGTTCAAACCCTGGTACAAAAAAAAAGTATATGAATAGAAACATCTTCCCACAGATAAGCTATACACCAACACATAATCCATTACGGTCTCTGTGAAACAATGATGTAACTGCTATACTCAGCAGAATACACAAAATGAATTCTATTCTTATATGTTCCAGCTGATATTTCATATCTGGTCAACAGGTTCTAGGTACCTGGGGGTCATAGTAAGTAGTACATCTCATTAATTGTATAAGAACAGTATATAGGTTTTTAATAATACATAACAGAGCTAGTGAAGGGAAACAGTGTATTCTTTTAGTGTTCTACACAGTTGTATTTTGTGGAATTTTCCAAGTATAAATGCTGTCTTCATTTGTTTTGTTTGAAAATAATTAGGAGTAATTTTCTAAATGACCCAAAAACCTTTGATAATGGTAATTCACACTAAACAATTTAACATCTATTAAAATGTCTAGTCAAGCATGGTGGCACATGTCAGTAATCCCAGCATTGTGAGAGGCTGAGGCAAGAGGATCACAAGATCATGCCCAGCCTGGGCAATTTTTCTCAGCATGTCTCTCAAAACTTAAAAAGGGCAGGAGACGCAGCTCAGTGTGAAGGCCCTGGGTTCAATCCCCAGTACTGAAATAAAAAAGGGCAAAATATCTTCATATGGCTAGATGATGAAGTCAGACAATGAATAATTGTTTTCTTTTTTTACTCCTCTTTACCTACTCAGGAAGCAATTTAGTACACCCAAATGTTTTTGGCATCTTCTAAATATAATGTCAGACATTATACGGCAGTGGTGGTGAACCTATGGCACGTGTGCCACAGCAGGCTATTTGTTATCATTGAAAACTCTGAAAGGTTAGCCATCACTGCTATAGGGTGACCAGAGATAAATTAAACCTGGTCTTTGGCCACTGTGTTTTCATTATTTAGTGAGATAGTGCTTACTCACTTCAGCAGCACATACAATAAAATAATTTAGTGAGACGGAACCCATTCAAATAATAATACAAGGTAGACAAGATAAATGATAACAAATGATGCCATAAAAAAGAAGATAGGTTTTTGATGTGATGATTCTTAAGTAAATACCTGGAAAGATTTTGATATTTTAGTTGGCCTTAAATGTCTTTTAAATCTGGAAATTGGAGACTCAAATCAAAAGAATATTTCAGTTTACTGAATACACTGAAAAAATACAAATCAATAAGGAGAATGGAGACTGTATTGGTCAGGGCATAAGGTATGTGGACAAAATAAGTGGGAAAGAAAGTAGACACAAAAATATGGGATTATATTATCCAGAACTGCCGAGGTTTACATTGCAAAACATTCTGCTGTAATGTGAGTAAAAACTTCATTTTTCTAAGAATATAATTTCTATTTCAAAGCATCTTCCACCAGGGTAGCAAAAGCTCAACTAAACTGTCTGATAATTTCTCTTGACAGTCCTTGGGGAATGGTTGAAAGGAGGCTGGCCTACTTAATAGTTATAGTTGACATTACATGGTAAAATGAGTTGTGAGTGTGTGAGGAAAGTCATAGACAGCTGAAATACTCCAGCCAACAACTCCCATAGGTAACTCTTGTTGTTTTCTTAGGGTCCCTTAAGGCATGACAGTAATTTTCATGCCATGTTTCAAACGTGGGGATTTCTACAAAACTGCGTATTTTCCTAGATATAGCAAGTATATATGCCTTATCTCTACAAAGGACAGAGGAGTGCTAAATTTATTCTGATGCAAGTATTTGTAGATGTATGAATACGGGAAATGTATAACCAAATTTATATTTTATGAAAATCAAGGGTAATATGTAGATTTGGAAGAAAAAAATTAGATGGAAAAAGATCAATTGGAATATACCCTCAATAGAGAATAAAATATGTAATGTGGGCTTGAACTGAAGTTATGATGGTAGATGGGGGATGAGGATAGGTGGATGAAATACAGGCAGTCAAAAATGTGAAAATTAGGTGATTGACTGACAGATATAGAGAACAGTGGAGAGGGAGAAGTTACAAATTATTTCAGAGTAGAGCTTGGGCAAATGAATAAATTGCTCAGTAAAGATAGAAAAGAAAAATTTGAAAGATTGAAATAATTATATTTTTGGCATCCGAAATTAGAAGTGGCTGAAAGACAGATTATACTATATACGATTGTGTAGCAGGCAGCTAAAAACTTAGTTGGAATTGAATTAGAGACAGATCTTTGAGATATTTACATTGAAATGATAGTTAAAGCTACATGAAAACAACAGTGATGAACTCATTAGGGAAGAATATATGGATGATGGGAAGAGAGCTGAGGACAGAATCTCAAACAATGTTTATTCGAGAACCAGGTAGAAAAAAAGTTAATCAGAAGACCAGGATTAAATGGGGAAACTGGTATTACAGAGATAGTAAAAGGGATTTTCAGAAAGTAAGAAGGGTCAATAGCATTGACTTTAAATGAGAGACTGAGAAAAATGGCTCAAGAGAAGTTTTAAAAACAATTTTAATGTAAATATAAAAATGAAACTAGTTGCAAAGAACCACCATGGGGAGGTCAGATGTGCAAATAACAGTAAATTATATAAACTATACTTCTAAGAAATGTTTCATGGTAGAAAACGAATATAAACACAATTTTGTAGAGAGTCAGATCAAAATGATGAAGAAAAATGGAGAGGAAAAGAAATGAGAAATAGTTTAGATTTATCATGATCTGCTAATTTACAAAACACTAGGTAAATATATTTAAATAACTCAATGTACAGATTAAATGGAAGCCATATCTAAGCAATTCTCTACATAACATGATTCTTGTCGTTTAGCTGGAGAGGAACAAAAGCAAGTTTTTTTTTTTTTTAAAGCAGACATTTCTTACTAGTTTTGAGTTATTTTTTAGTGCTTTCTACATTTTAAAAGTTTCTAACAACTTTTCCAAAAGGAAAAGTATATTCTATTTTTAGTAACAAGCAAGAATAATCCTCACCCATTTACTACTTATTCTGATTACTTTTAGTTTTTTGACTTACAACATCCCAGGTTAAGAACTGATACTATCTAATAAAGCTTTCTGGGACAACAGAAATATTTTATGTCTGTGCTGTCCAATTTGACAGCCATTAGACACAGTGACTATTGAACAACTGAAATGTGGTCAGTGCAAATGACAAACTAAATCTACAATTTAATTTAATTTAAATTTGTATTTCAATAGCTACATAAAGCTAATGAGTTTTTTTGTTAGACAGCAATGGACATCTACAGACATATATTATGGTCCATCTAACAGTTACAAAGTAGGAAGTTATTTCACAAAAATTCCAAACAAACAACAGTGAAGAAAAGATGATGGGACTTAGTTCTCAGGTATTCACTAAATCTTTCTCCTATTATCCTTTCAGTTAAGAGGTGGTTTCTGCCATGATAGTATCTACAGTACAATGAAACCATTCTTTCTGCAGGGTAATATATGGAAAAGGAGTTCACAATACTCTTGATACTCATCACATAGATTAGTGGACAGAATGAAAAGTGCCAGGAAATAAATTACCAGCAATGGATAGAAAGTAAAAGTCCAAAATATATTTAGACTCATCAAAGACCAAAATGTGAATGTTTTGAATGCCTAGAATATTCATGCTGAATAGGCAGGTATTAGAATTGTCCTGTAATGTATTAGCAAAAATGTCATAACTGAGCTCTAATTTCACTCTTTAGGTGACTGGAAAACAAGACAGGTGTACAATTATCCTACAAGTACTTCCTTGGCACCCTCCTTCACCATTTTGACCAGCTCAATTACCAAAAACTTGATACTGCTCTTACCATCATTGATTTGAGAAAAAAAATTTCTATCCATTACAATTTAAAAATGACCAATTATTATATGATATTTTGTTTTCACTAGCTTTAACAGATTTCGGAGTTATAACAGAAAGAACAATAAACAAAGAATGTGAGGAGAATGTGGGTATGCATAACCCTAGTGGCAATTTACCCTCATTTATCCTTCTGTAAAGAAATAGACACAGAGAAGATAAAGACACACTCCAGTAGACAGATACTTGGCAATCAAACTGTACATATGTGTATTTTTAAATGCCTTGTTCTGTACATTACAGTACACTACGGGACAGTCATCACTCATTTTTCCATTTTTATTTTTTTATTAGTACAGGTTTGCAGTACATAATGATTACATCCCTCATGGGGAGTTGGTACATGTACATAACACATCCTAATTACTTTCTTCGTTACCTTTTCCTCTTCTCTCCTCATCTCCTATTTCGCTTCCCTTGCCTATTTTCTATTCTTTATTTTGTGCTTTAACCATGAAATATTTAAGCTTATGTGACTGATTTATCTCACTTAACATTATGGTCTCAAGCTGCATCCATTTTCTTATGAATGATTCAAGTTTATCCTTCTTTATGGAAGAGTACTACTCTGTTGTGTATAAGTGTATTTGCTTTACCCATTCATATGTTGATGGACATATACACCACTTTCAAGACTTAGCTATTGTAAATTGTGCTGCTGTAAGCATGGGTATGCATGCATCGTTATAATATGATACCTTCAATCCTTTTGGGAAGATACCTAGAAAAGAAATACCTGGGTTGAATGAAATTTCAATGTTTAGCTTTTTGGGAAATCTTCATACTGATTTTCATAATGGTTGTACTAGTTTACATTGTTACTAACAATGTAGGATTCATTTTTTCTCACAACCTTGCCAGTATTTATTATTACTTGATGTCTTGATGACAGTCATTCTTTCTGGAGTAAAATGTAATCTCAGTGTTTTTTAAATTTGCCTTTCTCTAATGAGAGGTACTATCCAATTGTCTATGAAGCTTAACATTTTTTCTAGGGTAGATATAAACACTAAATTCGTTTCTTCTCCTACTTTTAATGCTTCTAGTTACTACCATGACTAGTTGTATTATGTACTATATGATGGGTCCACTGAATTCTTTTTCTATCATAAAAGTATAATTAGCAGATAAAAATAATAGCTAGGCTTATATCTAACTCAATTTCCTTCCGCAATATAATAATTCCTTATTGATCTATAAATATCAAGTAATATGGAAATGTTTTGTAAATTACCAAACATGCAAATATTATTATTATCATTGCCCAAGACTAAATAGACACAGATAAAAATGAGATTATTCCAAAGGTTCCTTTGAACTTAATGGAGGCCTTGATTCCATAATTCTGTAATGTCGTATCTCCATGACCACAACTGCAGTAACTTTATACCCAACACATATGCTCGGCAGCATAAGTACCTGCTTGGCAAGTGTGAGGTCATGAGTTCGATTCCTAGTACCAAAAAAACCCACAAAAAACTATCAAAGTACTATAATCACTACTCACTAGAGAGCCCAATTTTAGATTTCATTACTTTGATTTCACTTTGTGCATTATGAATAACATGACAGTAAGGGGAGACACAGACATCTTATATATCTTCCAGGACTTGAGACATCTAAAATATCTTAACCTAGCTCTGGTATCATATTTTGGAGGGACTCAGAGATTTTCCACAGAAAGTGATGTAAATTTACATTGGTAGGACAAGAAGAAACTATACAGTATACAAAATGAGCTTGGTAACATGATTATCTCTTGATGGTTACATATCATTGATTAATTAATTTAAAAAGGGCAACATTACTTATTACACAAATCCAGCTCTTAAATCTTTTATAGCATTGAATTTGTGAAAGGAAACAGCAACTCAGTTACTAGAAATGTTAAGAACTAAAACAGTTCTGTCTGTTTTAGTCCACAACATGGCCAGTTTTTCCATACCTTACATAATATTATTAAAAATCTACCTATCTCCCATAAAATCATTTAAAACAGAGCCCAATTTAGTTCTAATCCTTCTAGTCTTTTACCTGTAAAAGACTAATGTCTCAATCATTAGATGTGTATATAAACTAATCTTTGGCACATAGAGATTTATGAGTGAAGGCAAAAAAGATGTGGACTGTGGTTTTCCAATTAAATAGGTCTCTAACAAACATCCAAAATTTCAAAGTATCAATGAAGTAAAAAGTTCAACATACCAGTGAGTAGCAAAACTCATTATGGTGATACCAGTTCCCAAAATTTTCATAGATTTATTTGGGTAGCTTAAAAAAGTAATTAGCTAAATTCCATTATGAATTAAGTTTGTTCATGCTGCCTTCAAGGTGACCACTAACTGCATTATTGTATGTTTCATTAGTTATGTATAAGCTAGTTTTAGTCTCTCCCATTAGACTATCAATATTTTCACAGAAAAAATCCTATATTCAACTGCATTTTTCTTTACTTTTTCAAGGTGCTCTTTAAATTCTATCAATTAATCTAAATTTATGTCATTTTCTCCCATTTATTATTAATTTTCATTATTGATAATAAATACTGTACATTGCTTTTAGAGATGAGTTATGAAAATGAAAATTTTAAAGCCATATTTTTAAAAAAAATTTTAATTGCCAAAATTATTAAAGTATATTTAGTTTCTTTACACTTTTATTTTGTTCAAAAATAGACTGAGTTTCACAGTTTTTAAAGCATTTTAAAAAGAGAAAGAAACTGCTCAAAGGGAAATTTTATTGTTTGTTCAATTTAGCATGCCTGTATCTGGTAATCTGAGGAACTATTCTGAAGATAACGATACGCAATATCACAACCATTGTTACATTTCTACCATCTTGGTTTGAAATCCTGTATTGCTATTTGGTTGTTTTTGTTGTTATTTTGCTTTTGTTGCTGTTTTTTTGTTAGCTTCTTGATTTTTCTCTTTTCTCTTTAAAATAAACAAAACATTTTAAATGTGAGTTTAATTTTCAACTGTAGATATCAGTAGATATTTTTATCAAATATATCTGAGCATTAAAATTCATATTATTAAGATAACAAGACCTCCACATTCATACAATGAAGCTAAAATTTCTTTGGAATAAGCAGCTTCCCTAGCTTGCAGATGTTATGGTAATGACCATGTAATATATTCTAAAGTTGAGAAAATGTAGTATATTCTAAGGCTCTAAGTGGTGGAGACATTGCTTTTCATGGGGCAAATGCAACTAAAACAAAATTAAATACTCCACCCCATCTCAAATGAAGTATAAAATAAATATTAGTTCTTTAATTCAAGAGTATCCACTTGGTTGTCTGAAAACAAAGAGATTAACATAGGTATTTTTAAAACAAATTCCTATTAGTTTACAAATTAATTCATATCATTGTCTATTTTTTATATTTAGAGCGTACTTTCCTGCACCAATCCCTTTCAGCAACTATGCAATATTTGAAAAAGTGTTGTTTATAATCAGGCACTCAATATTTATAGACCAATAATGATGAAATTTTTATATCTCTAATACAGTACCAAATTGCCCAAACAATAATACTAGCCTAAACTTTAGACTTAATTTGGTACACCTCAAAAGAGATACTGTACAGAAGAAATATCCATTTAAGGTTTCCTAATACTAATATTAAATGATTACGAGACAAAATTTTTTACTTGTAAAAATTTCAGGTCTTCTTCCCCAACCCAAACTATTTCCCAGTAGATTATACTTAAAATACCAAGACAGACAGATACACAGACAAGCAAATATATCAAACAGTATACAGTACTTTTGAGGAGAGAAAAGTTTCCAAACCCAATCTTTATTATTTAATATTTAAAATGTCCCCACATAATTTAGCTCTTTCTTCATGTCCAAGTAAACAATACTATTGTCCCCAAAATGCCAATATAATTTTATGCCAGAAATCTTTATAGATTCATTGGTATTACAAATTATACTATGGCTTCCAAACATGCATTGCTTTTTTTCATAAGGGAAAAGTAAAATTCCTAGGGCCACTGAAGATATTTGTTTTGACGAATAAATTGTGAGCACACATAATATATCTCATCTCCATATATAAAATTTAAGAAATACTACATCACTCACCATGTTCTCCTTTCCCTCTGTCATGATGACCAGAAGATTCAAAAAGAGACTATTCTCTCACCTTGTCCTTTCAAATGAAGATGTACAGTGGTGCTATAGCAACCCACGGCATATATGCACTGTGATCACTAGACAAAAGTGTTCTTAAATGCCACTAATATTTTTGGGTTGTCCCTACAATATAATCTATCTTACCTTAAATGATATAATCCTACACCAAATATAAGGAAAAATCAATATAGTCATGCATGTGATGATCTGTTCAATGCAAAAGCTAATGCAAAACTATTTCATAAATTTTCCTGGTTGTTTCACAGGTACAGTTTCACTCCTCACACAGTGTAATTCATGATAAACCTCAGATTACAATCTGCTATCTTCATGTAAATCTAGTCTTTTCCCATCTTGTATTTATAGATCATTTTGTCTCGTTTTATAAGTGATTCATGTTCACTTGTCATAATAACTTAATTCTGATCAGTCTTTAAACCCGTCACTTTCAATTACAATTTCAATCTATTATTTCACTTGTATTAGGATCTAATTTCATCTGAATTACTACCTGATGTTGGTGGTCACTCTAACCCAACCTAAGGGACTGGGTTAATCAAAACTACTTCAGCAGTGGTAAAATGCCTTAGAAAATCAGTGCCTATAACTAATAGCTCTATATTTTCTGTGATTTTCACATCTTATGTGGCTATGCAAATCTATGTTATATAATCTATGTAAGGCACAACAGATAATCTATGATGTAATCCAGTTATAATTCATGAAAATTGTTTGAAATATTATTATTTCTTGTTTCACAAACTAGTTCCTGTTCTTGTCAATACCATATCAGATTCCAGCACTGGTTCTTCATTTCTTATTACAAGTGTACAATAATTACTTCAATTAACATATTTGATGTTTCAATTAATAAGTCTAATCTGTTTGAGTATGTATTTACTGCACGGAGGGACTATAAGTCATGTGTATCTACTGTTATAAATTCAAAACTTGCTGCTTTTATTAATGTATAGGCTCTAGGTTGATAGCATCTATAAATAACTAGACTTCATGTTCCATATTTCTTAGCCATTTGCCCCATGGTAAAGTCTGGAAAATCTCCAAATTTAATAAGCTTCCTTCAAGTAAATCATGGTCCATAAACAACTCTCTGCTAGAGAAATAATTAAGTATGAGTGTAGCAAAGCAGTTATCAACTTTGAATCCATACAAGTATCATTTGAGGCACCATTTAAAAAATGTCGATGCCAGTCTATACCACAGAGAGTCTAACCTATGTTTTGGAAGGGCTCAGGTATGAATGCTTTTAAAAAGCTTCTACTTACTTAAGATAAAGCCACACTTGAGGAGCAATGAGCAGAAAGTACCACTGACCACCTGGAATGAAGTCTAAACCAGTGGTGGTGAACCCGCAGCACACATGCTGCAGTGGGCTGTTTGTTATCATTGAAATCCCTAGAAAGTTTGCTATCATTGTACCTAAACCATGTTATTTATGCCACTCTATGCTATTTTCTCTCTCTGAAGTTCCATTTACTCACTTACAAAATTTCGATAATGATACTTAGTTCATACACTTCACTTGATTATTGTGAAGAACAAATCTGATACTACCATTAAAGCACTTCGTCAATTTTAAACTAGTAATATTATGGCTTACCTATTAAATTTTACATAGCTCATTTAAAATGATTTTTAAATGCTCTGAGGAATAGGGTTTATCTAGATGATACGGTATGAGCTAAGGGCTATAAAGGAGAGTTAAAGGGTCCAGGGAAGAAAACATTTCAATTCTAGAAGGCACTTCTGAACCTTTGTGGGGAAGCAGGACAGGCGAACATTTATATAAACAGTTTACGTGGGAAGAAATAGGAATTTAGTGAGGTATTTTGTGAGGTGAGGAGAGGGGTAGAAAAGAATGAGATATTAAAAAGGAAATTAATAGTTGTGGTATTTATATCTGCCAAAATGCACTATGGAAATCATTTTAAAAAGCATTGAAAAATTTTGGCACTGCACTTAAATAGGAACTAGATATACAAGAAATAAGGAAACAGAACCAATAAAGACATCTAATTGAAACATTTGATTTTTCCCTTAGGCTTTTTATAAATCCAACTCTAACCGACATCACATTGTTCAATGATAATCTATATCCATTTATGGGTCAGATTACTAAATTTGCTATGAGATCAAAATTGAAATTTTAAACTACTAATGCATTCTAAATAATACTAACAAATGAACGTATGAGTTGATTTGGAGAGGGTGGAAAGCAGACTAGACAATAATGGAGAGCTTTTCTTGCTCTGAACTGAGACTCAGCTCTGAATCTCTAGTCCTCTGTACAGTAATTCCAGTCCCTTCACCTTTCAACTCACTAAGCATGAGAGTAGTGCTGTCCACACTGCTTTCCCTTATCTCCCTGGAAGTGCAAGGACTAACAAGAATATGAAGAAGGAATCTTAAAGTAAAAAAGAACTATTTTTGCATTTGTAACAATCATGATATACATGGATTGCATTAACTTTTGGAAAAATTACTGTTTCCTGTTTAGTTCTCCTTTACATCTTTGTCAGTATTTCAGGGCATTACAGTAGTCAAATTAAAATTTCTGTAAACATTCTGGGTGAATTTTTAAGGGCAAAATGAATTATTTTATTCTTTCAAAAAACATATATTTGCCAGGCATTACAGAGGAGAGATACATGAAGCCTTCTCTTGCTTTTGCCTAATCGCTTTAAAAATGCATTAGGATTACTTTGGGTTTATTCATCTTTTAAAACAGTAGTCACATTACATAACAAAGAGAATCACACTAAAAATTCTCTTCTGAAATTTATTTTATTACTTACAAGGGCCATAACTGACTAATGCATCTTTCTACATATGCTTCCATATACATAACAAAGGAATAAAGGTAAAAGTTCTTTCTTAGGATTTTTTGTGAAAATTATAAAAGTCTTTTGAGAAATGAACTGCGTAGTAAGATATACGACAACAATACAATAATGCAGGAATAGAAAACTAATGGAAGTACAAGACATAAATAATATTTTGAGAAAATGATAAAGTCCAATTATAAAGATAAGCAATTACAAACTGTATAACCCAGAAATTATACTCTTTGGTGTATACTTAAACATAGGTATCTATCCAAATATCCATGGTCAAGAGGATAAATAAACATATTTGGCTACAGCACACAATGCAATTCTATATGAAGTAAAAATAAATGGGCTATACAGCTACAACATAAAAAACTATGTTTTGAAGAATAAGTGAAAAAAGTAAGATGTAGATTGATAACATTTTTATGAACCTTAGAGATAAGCATAATTAAATGATAGATTTAGAGAAGTATATGAAATGATTTTAAGAAGAATGAAAAGAGAAATACCTTGAGAAAAGGCAGGCTTATGAGACATAGGAGGACTTCAATAGTAATGAAAACAATATAGTTAATGTTCTGGTTATTAAATCAGAAGATAGTCTCATGCATATTTATTATACCATATATGCACACACATATATATTGCTTGGTAGGTATACAATATTACTTAAAATTTAACATGTGATATAGTGAAGAGCACAGATGTCTGAGAATACCATGTTATACATTTACTATCTAAAATAACTTGGCTGATATAATCTACCCATCTATTTTCCTATTATTACCAATGGTGATAATATCTACATTTTATTTTATTTAAAGAGAAAAAAACTCAACAAAACAAAACAGGAAAGAGGTAGCAACAACAAAGAATTCCAAAGGGAAAAAAGAAAAGAACAAAAAAACACTAAGAAATCACTACTTGATAAATTACATACTGTCATCTTGGAAATAGTTGCTCAAGTTACAAAATTAAAGTATACAAAGTAGAATATCTACATTTTAAAATGTTTTGGCAGGATGACCCAAATTACATGGATATAGTATAGGTTTGTAAAACCACCCTATGGAAATAATCTATTTCAGCATTCATTTTATATAAGTCACATTAAATTTTTAAGTTTTTGCTCCCAGCTAGGCCACTGTCAGAAAGATGGGAGAATAAAACATTATTGTACCCTAATGTTCAAAATCATTCTTAACTAAAGTCTTAGCATGATATGATACAATCATTAATATTTATATTTTGACACTTTAGAAAATATGAATCTGTGAACAACTGGGTATTTTTAAAATAACATGAATGAAGATTTCTTGTGATATTTATTTATTCTGATTATGACCTTCTTGTGAAACACAGGTCTTTGAGAAGGTACAGCTATAAGGTATACATATGTAACATATCATACCTAACTCGATCCACTACATCAAGATTATATATAAAAAATTGAGTATCAGTATTGTTGATTAAAACATCTGAAAGAAACTTAAAGGACAAACTAATTGAAGTAAAAGCATTAGTTTAAATACAACGTGACAAAACAGAATTGACTTTCACATTATCTTCAGTGCGTATGGTAAATAACATAATTCATATTATTTAAAAATTGTATATAAGTTTTGTCCTGCTTTTTGATCTAAAATGCCCCAGTTTAAATCCCAAGAGCTCCAATTCAATTTTCAGGTCACCTAGAATCTCTGATTCAGGAAATCTTAAACACCACCCTGAATACATAGTAAAAGTACTATTTAGAGTTGGGTTTGAGATGACTGTAAGACTATCCAATGGGTTTTTCATATGCTTTCATACTCACTTTATGAATCAAAGGATATATAACTTGCCTTCTCCAGCACAATTTACATTCTTAAAGTTTTATATGTATTTAATTATAACTTATCTTAGTATGCCACTTAAACACATTCTGTATGATTCTCATAAAGCAGTCTTTCACCTTTACATGTTTTGATTTTTCCATATCTCTGTATGTGGGTGGGTAGGAATGACAAGTTCACAGGCAATCAAAATTATAGATGCTTCAAAGCATATTTCAGAACATGAAGTAATCATTTTGCAATAAAATATAAAGAACATCCTAATGTAAACCAAATCTTTTTATTAAAATTATTATTGTTTTGCACCAAGAATCAGACTGACAAACTTGTGCTGAGCTATATCCCTGGTCACAAAACTTTTTAAAAAAATCACCCGTTTTAGAAATGTCTTTTTTCACTGCCATACAATATCAAAAGCAAGTGGAATATCACTCCTTTAAATTTTTTGTAGAGCAACAAAATAGCTGAATTTGGCATTTCAGAAAACTAACAGACACCAAATGAAGGGAAATCTCTGTACATTTATTGCTTAAAATAAAGTTTTCATTCTACTTTTTCTCTCATCAAATATCTTTCCTCATGCATTTTATAAATGTTACTTTCCTTTTATTATTTCATTTCATATTTTGAACCATTTTTAATAACATCTAATTCAATTCTTACAACAATTTTGAGAAAAATGTGATTACTTCTGTTAATAGATGGAGTAAGCAATGACGTAGTTTGCCCAACATAAGGTGATCATGAAGAAACAAGAGTGAGCCTCAAGTCTCACAACATGCCCTGTCCTTATCTTCTTCCTTGCTCCAAATATTCTAAGCTTTACCAAAGCTTTACCTTTCAAACTGACACTTTTTGTGCTCGTTTCTTAACTAGTGACAATCTAATTCATCATTTTTCTGTCTCAAGAAGAGAATATAAAAATGGTACATTGGAATAATTTTAGGTTATGCTGATACCCATTAAGACAGGCATCATGGCAATTATTTCAGTGCTGACAAGAAGTGCGTGGGTACCTGTCTCACTTTTCTGATTCAGTGCTGACAGTGCTCTAAATGAAGCTACAGTTCTTTGTGAGAATTCTTTCCATTTAAGATTTTTAAAATCAGCTTTTCTTTTTTCTCAAAAGTGTTTTCATAACCAATTTTATGTGGGGAGAAAAGTGTCAGGGAAAAACTCTTTAGAAGAACTTCAAATACCTTTTTTCATCTCCTTTCCCTCCCCTCTATCCCTACTCCCTCTATCTCCTGATTCCCTTCCTACTTGAGAAAGATATTTCTACTTATTTCCTATCTTTTATTTTGCTCTCTATCTATAATTCAGGTTTCTTATATAAGAGAAATCATGCAATATTTAAGCTGTGTGTTTGATTTATTTTACTTAACATTATGGTCTCAAAGTAAAGAAAAATGGAATTAAGATACGGTATATATGTGTACCAGCTCCACACAAGGGAAATAAATATTATGTACTGCAAACACATACCAATAAAAATTTTTAAAATTTCAAATATAATGATCTGAACACATCACAACTTGGAATAACTCAATTATTAAAGTATATTGAACACGTTTTTCCAGCTGTAGGTCTTCAAAGAAATTGACTTTATTTTTTTCTAATTTTAACCTTATTTTAATATAAGTGGACAATATCAACAAACACTTTCCACTTTCTCCATAACACTACCTCTTTACATTAAGAAAGGAAAAGAAGTCATTTGTGACAGTTTATTTTTAGATACTGATCATGTCATTTTGTTGCAAAAGGAATAAAAATAATTAAAGTTAAGTGAAAAATAATTTGAAGCACAACATTTTTCAAAGCATAACTATCACCATAACTGTTCAAATGAGATTTCTTGAAAGCTTGGTAATAAATGTATGCCGTAGATGATTTTTTAAATAGCAAAACTTAAATCTATTACTGCCTCATAATAAGATTCCTAAAAAGAATGTTGAGCCAGATAGTGCAACTATGGAAAGTTGTTG
Source organism: Dolichotis patagonum (assembly GCA_004027295.1). Taxonomy (NCBI): domain Eukaryota; kingdom Metazoa; phylum Chordata; class Mammalia; order Rodentia; family Caviidae; genus Dolichotis; species Dolichotis patagonum. The sequence continues at coordinate 37,408 of PVJX010010429.1, read as the reverse complement.
AAAACATAAACACTGCAACATGAGAATGGAATATATTTTCTATAAAATTGTCAATACTAGACATTCAAAAATTCTGGAAAAAAGCAAAATCTGAATAATTTATTAGATGGTAGGTTCTTAAAATTGTAGAATGTGTAGGTTGGTCACATCTGATACAAATTGCACTTCCACCACTGTACATGTCTCCGCTGAAGAATTTAATTTACTGAAAATCATTTCACCCATTCTTCTCAATACAACAGTCAGTACTGACAAAGGTATGCTCTACAATCTGTCAGTTCTAAAGAAAACACTCCATTACTGACCTCTGTATGTAAAGGTTAAACAAAAGGTAATTTCTTTCAAGATTGCTTTGTTTCCCCAAAAACATTAGGCATGTATGAATTAAGTAGCAACAAATCATCTGACACTCTCCTTCAAGATTTCTAAAAAGGCTTATTATGGTTATCATTTAAAGTTCCAGTCTTGGTTTATAGGGCAACGAAGTGTTGGCCCACATCTCAAAAGTAAACCTTACACTGATCATCTAGTTACAGATGTTTGGAGAACACACCAAAAATGAAAAACACCCTATGTCATAAATGCACATGAAATTATTTTCAAAGTTGATGTCATATTGATTGCTTTCTCATAGAAATAACAGTGAGTTTTTCATGTATAAAAGTTAAAAAACAATGAACTTTCAATTTTTCCATTTAATTCCTCAGAAGCTCAATTGTTTTGAGTTTGATGTGTAAATGAAAAAGTTTAAATGAAACAACTAATAAGATTATCAGAGATTTTACCATATAATAATGTTTATTGTGCTACTATTATTGTGTCTATATAGATTGCCTCTAATCACACATACAACATTAAAATGCTAGGGATGATTATGCAGTATAAAAATTACATAATAACTACCTTTTATATCAGAAAGAATTTCTCTCATATTAAAAGAGAGCAACCTAAAATCTGTATTTATATCTAAAATTTTTGGTCAAGTTCAATGGTTTCAAATTAAATAAAGCTTTTAAAAACAGATTTTTCAAAGACATGCTACTGATAACTTGGAACAAGAAAAATTATCCATAAATTATATTACTGCTTTAATCTTTTTGCTGTACAACTATATATGAGCATCAGAACCAATTTGAAAACTAGTAAACCAGTTCCTGAGTGCTATCCACAGAACTTCTAATGTGAATTTCTAATAAGTTTCCATCTGATGAGAATGTTGCTTTTCACACTGGACTACATTGCCCTAGAATATATTTCAGTAGCTTATGGCTCATGGACCAAATTTGGACTGCTGCCTATTTTTATACTCAAGTTTTATTGAATCATATGTTCATTTGTTTAACCCTGTCTATGGTTCCTTTTATGCTACAAGAGAGAAGTCAAAACAGATAGTATATACACATCCCACATAACTGATATAATTATTATCTAGCCTTTTGGATAAAGCAACCTGAAAAAGAAGCAGCATTAGTAGGCTAACATCAGACTTACAGTGAGTGGTAGCAGCAGGCCTCGAGATCTTTCAGATATATTTCATTAGATTTCAATAAAATTTTGCAAGCTATCTGCTAGCCAATTTACCTCAGTGATTATCATTTCTCCTCGTCTTACACTAGATTTGATTCAAACACTTATATTAGTCCCCTGAAGACATTTGATATAGGGATCTCTGGCTTAGAAAATATTCAAAGAACATTAGTACAGTTAATTGGATCACTGTTAAAAGCTATTATGCATATTTGTTCATGTGGACATACATAAGTGAAACTAATAGCCTTAGAGCAAAAATCTGAGATTGTTATCTGAAAGGGGTAACTTCGTTCTGTGAAACACAATACAGTTTTGTCATCCCCACTGAAAGTGTGAGACATAGTTATTATGTTCATAGTACAATGACTTATTTAGAAGCTTGTGTCCAATTATATCTTCTGGTAAAATCATAGATCACTGAACCATATGCATAGTCTTCCAACAAATATTTACATACCTGGTTTCTTTAGAATACTGTCTTTGAATCAGAAACTTCCAATCTTATAAACTCTTGGTAAAAGTGTAGCTTCTCAAATTGGCCGAAGACTAACTAGACCCATGCCTATCACCATGCACTAAAGTCAAAATGGAGCAAAGATCTAAATATTAAAATAGAAACACTAAAACTACTGGTAGACACAGTAGGTAGAAGTCTTGGAAATATAGGGGTAGGAAGAGAATTCATGAACAGAACACAAACTGCACAGGAAACACTTCTAAGAATCAACAACTGGGATCTCATATTATTGAAAAGTTTCTGCACTTCAAAAGAAATCACCAACAGAGTGAAAATAAAACCCACAGAATGGGAAAGAATTTATCCAGCAACCCCTCAGAAAAAGGACTTATATCAAGAACATATAAAGAATTAAAAAACATCAAGCCCCCCCAAATTCAAAGACCCTCTCCAAAAACGGGCAGCTGAGATGAACACACAGTTCTCAGATGAAGATATATAAATGGCAAATAAATACATGAAGAAATGTTTACCATCACTGGTCATTCGAGAAATGCAAATTAAAACAACATTGAGATATCATCTCACACCAGAAAGAATGGCTGCCATCAAGAAATCAAGTGATAACAAATGTTGGCGAGGCTGCGGGGAAAAAGGAACACTGCTCCACTGTTGGTGGGAGTGCAGACTGGTGCAGCCACTATGGAAATCAGTATGGAGAATTCTCAGAAGACTAGGAGTGGAAGCTCCATTCAACCCAGCTATTCTCCTCCTGGGTATTTTCCCAGAGAAACTGAAGAGTTCATGTCACAGTGATATATGTGCATTCATGTTCATAGCAGCACAATTTGTAATAGCTAAATCTTGGAAACAACCAAGATGCCCATCAACCACAGAGTGGAAGAAAAAGATGTGGTATTTTTATACAATAGAATATTATGCAGCTATTAGAAAGGATGATCTTGAGGCCTTTATAGGTAAATAGACGCAACTGGAGACTATCTTCATAAGTAAAATAAGTAAGAATCACATGTGTAAATATATTGTGCCTATAGTGTAAAAATAATAAAAACTGTAGGAGTAATAAGACCCAAAATGTGTAATTGCTATTGTAAAAAAGAAAGGGAAAGAAAGTGCTCTAAAGGGTATAATTGCATGTATGTTTAAGTGTGCAAGATAGATAACCGTATTACTAACTTTTTGTTGGATCACTGAACAGAGAACTGTTTGCAGTCTCACTGTTTGAATGTCCACTTTCTATGCTTTAATTTTGTAACTTGAACAACTATTTCTAAGATGACAATATGTAATTTATCAACTAGTGATTTCTTAGTGTTTATTTTTTTGAAATTCTCTATTATTTCTACCCTTTTTTCTGTTTTGCTTTTTTTCTCTTTAAGTAATTTTTTTAAAAGTGATGCCTCTCACTATGGAAATGAAATTGCTAGTAAAATAAATGAAGGAATTTTTGTAAGCTAGTACCTGTTGCACGATTGTTGTTAATTCCAAGCAGAGCTGTATAACATTATTCCTTGTAACTGAATAGTCCGTCACAGCAGCAAATGGTGACCTACAAAGGGAAAAGGAAAATTATGATAAGCAGCAACCACCTTTGAAGAGTGCTAAAATAAAATTCTAAAATAGGATTTTGAATTATATGAAATAAATTGTCCTAAAGCATACACATTAATAAAAATCACATTTGGGACTTAAAAGTTAGGAGAAACTTTGAAAAAGTTAAATTCTAGAAGCAAAATATTTGATTTGTCATATTTAGAAGTACTTTCACCTTTCAATGCTTCTTTATATCTAAAATAAAAATGCTGTAGGCAAAACAACATTTTAGCTTGTTTTTAAAGGGAGCTAAGGATTTGCAGAATCTTCTTGAAATATACACAATTAAGAGCTAGTAATGACAGGTAATATTGAAGGCTATCTTCCAGTTACTGTTAAAAATGCCATATGAAGTAACTTAATCTTCACAACTACTATGAAATAGGCACTTTTAGCATTTCACATATGAGAAAATAATGGTAGAAAAGTTAAGTGACTTCTCTATGGTCATAAAATTAGTAAGTGTTAGAGATGATGTTCAATCTCAGGAAGTCTGACTTCAGAACCCACATTCTCACAGTTAAATAGTAACATATAAGCAGGTGTGGTGGTGCACACCTGTAATTTCAGGATTTGGGAGACTAACGCAGGAGGCAGGAGGGTTACTGGGAGTCTGAGTCCAACCTGAGCTACACAGTGCGTTCAAGGCCAGCCAGGATTACATAGCTAGACCCTGTCTAAAAAAACCCAAAACCTAACATACAATAACTGCCTCTATGAATTTCTAAACGTCACTTCATTTTTCCTTTGTACTAACTTTGTGTATGAACAATAAATATATTCTGATATAAAGTCTATAATTTCAAATATCAGTTTAGACAGAAAGTAGGACTATTTCTTGCAAGTATTTTGTCACCAAATGAGGCCACAGAAGCTTTGCAATATTCTTTATCCTCCATCTTATCTGAAAATGCCAATCAGGTTTTGTGTGGACAAAGCTTGTATGATTGTGCAAGGAGGGTAGTTTAAGGAAAAGAAAACAAAACACAAAAAAGAATATTTGGAGTTGAATAATTCTCAAATGACTGGAAACTTTATTTTATATACCTTTCAGCAATTACTTGGAATCCTTAGGATATTAGATCCCTCTCTCCAAAACTCTGCAACTCAAATACATTTAGATCTAAAGAAGGTCTATATAAGAGAAGCCCTTTATCAGTTACACTTTTCTAAGCATATTTTTGAATTATGTATTTTTTATTTTGTCCATTCTAACAGCTATGTTGTAGCATGTCATCATTTTTAGATTGGATTTCCCTAGCAGTTTTCTATACCATTCTTAATCTATATCTAACAGTATTCAATTTTCCTAATAACTCTCTCATAGTTGATCACGTTATACATCTTTCATGCATATATTTGCTATTCATTTGTGCTCTGCAGTGTTGCTATCCATATATAGTTTTTGGTGAAATATCTGTTTAAATCTTTTGCCTTGTTTTCTATTTGGATTATTGATATTCTTACTGTTATCTGTGGAACAATTCTTAATATATTCTGTGTGCAAATTATTTGAGAAAAGGTGATTCGTAAATATTTATTCTCAATCTATAGCTTGATTTTTATCCCCCTCACAAGATCTTTAAGAGGCAGATCAATAGTCTTTAATATCTAAAAAATCTTCCTATGACCGGAGGTCATGCTTTTTCTAAAAGTTTAGATTTTTTTTATATTTAGATGGATTTTAAGTCAAATGTTCTATAAGATATGAAGTTTCAGTTGAGATTTACCTTTCTCACTGTGTTTGTCCAAATATTCAAACATCACTTTTGAACACTATTCTCCACCAAATTGCTTTTCATCTTTGTCAAGTTTCAGTTAAAGATACTTGAAAATGTATAGCTCTAGATTCTATGGCTCTCCTGCCACAGTTCTAATTACTGAAGTTTTATAAAAAGACTTAAGACAATTTATTTATTCCTGGTACTTACAAAAAATAATTTATTTCAAAAATAAATGTATAAACATTAATTTTTCCCAAAGCCAAATAACTATTCTTGTTCTATTGTTTTTCAAAAGGAACTTAAAATCAGATACTATGTGTCTATAAAAAATTCTGCAATGTAAATTTCCTACAAAGAAATTTAGGGAGAGTTTGTATCTTACTAGTGTGAGTCTTTCGATTCATGAATGCAGTGCATCTCTAAGTATATTTTGGATTATTTATAATTACATGTATCAGTGTTCTGCAGTTTTCATATATCAATCTTGGGGATACTGCTACATTTATGCATAGACATATCACTAATTTGAATCAAGTATAAGTTGTGCTGTGTTTTAATATTCAGTTTGTACATGTTCACTGAAATAAACATAACCTCTTTAATAAATGGTGCTGGAAAAACTGGTTCTCTATATGCTGAAAACTAAAACTAGATCCATGTCTATTATCATGCACTAAACTAAAGCCAAAATGGATCTAAGATCTAAATATTAACACAGAAACACTAAATCTACTGGAATACAAAGTATGCAGAAATCTTGAAGACATATGGGTAGGCAGAGACTTCATGAACAATACCCAAACAGCATGGGAAACACTTCAAAGAATCAACAAGTGGGATCTCATCTCATTAAAAAGCTTTGCACAGCAAAATAAATCACCAAATCACCAACAGAGTAAAAAGACAACCCACAGAGTGGAAAACAATTTTAGCGAACTGTCTCTCAGACAAAGGACTTATATATAGAACATATAGATCTTATCTTATATCTAGAACAATAAAGAATTGGAAAAAATCAGAATCCCCCAAATTCAAAGCCCCATTCCAAAAATGGGCAGCTGAGATGAATGCACACTTCTCAGCTGAGGAAATACAAATAACAAATAAATACATGAAAAAACCTTTGATATCATTGGTCATTTGAGGAATGCAAATGAAAACAACACTGAGATTCCATCTCACTCCTGTAAGAATAACTATCATGGAGAAATCAACGAATAACAAATGCTGGAGGAGGGATGGGGAAAAAGGAACATTTTTCCAATGTTGGTGGGAGTGCAGACTGGCGCAGCCACTCTGGAGAGCAGCATGGAAATTCCTCAGAAAACTAGGATTAGAGGTCCCATTCGACTCAGTTATTCCCATTCTGGGTAACTTTCCAGAAGAATTAAAAACATCATACCACATCAATATATGTGCACCAATGTTTATAGCAGCACAATTTGTAGTAGCTAAATCTTGGAAACAACCCAAATGCTCATCAACTGAGGAATAGATTTAAAAAAATGCAGCATTTTATACAATTTAGTGCTACTCAGCCATAAAGAAGGATATGCTTGAAACATTTATAGGGAAATGGATGCAACGTGAGAATATACTCCTAAGTGACATAAATCAGACTCGCATGTGTAAACATTGTATTGCTTCCCTAGTGTAAGAAGCTGAAGGAGTAAGATCTAAAATATACAAAAGATATTGTGAAATGGGAAGAAAATATTCGAAAGGAAAGAGATACTGGGATAAGGAAAAGGAGAAAAAAAGGAAAGGAAAAGGAAACCTAAAACATCTATCTATCTATCTGTCTGTCTGTCTATCTATCTATCTATCTATCGATCGATCGTTAAGATAGTTATACTACCAATTGCTATTAGTTTACTGAAAAGAAAGGTTTGTACCTATATTATTTGATCAATATTTCATGCCCATATTTTGTAATATAAGCAACTACTTTGAAGATAACGATATGCAGTGAACTAACCATTGTTACTCTCCTACAATCTTGTTCTGAAATTTTGTACTACTGTTTTATTGTTTCTTTTGTCTTTAAAATAAAAAATAAAATTTAGTTTGTAAATATTTATTAGTATATGGGAATTGGCTTGACTTTTGTATATGGGCTTCTGAATCATACTACCATGCTAAAATCACTCTGACTTCCAATATTACATTGAACAATAGGGGAGAAAGTAAACAGAATTCATTAAGACAAAAGCATTTAGCTTTTCACAATACAGTATAAGGTAATGGTGGCAGGCAGGCTGTTTGTATCATTGAAAACTCTAAAGGGTTTGCTATCAGTGGAATAAGGTTAGCAACATACTTTTTTCATACAGTTATTATCAAGTTTAAGTAACTCACTCTACTCCTATGTGCTGATAATTTTTTCTCTGACAAATAGACATAGTGTTAAATGTTTTTGCACATTAAGTCATATTATCACATTATTTTACCCTTTAGCCCGTGGCTGTCATAGATATTAATTTCTTTTAATTTGTTTGAAACACAGCTTTATATACATAGAATACTACTTAATCATACCGCATAATTCTATGTGTACATGTTTGGAATTGGCTGGCTAATACTTTGTTGATGATCTTTAACTTCACAAAAAATATTAAGTTTGTTGTTCTTTGCACTGTTTTTGATTGGTTTTTGTATCAGCATGATTGCCTCGTGAATGAATTGGGAAATGTTCTCTTCTCTGGTTTCTAGAATAGGTGGTGCATAATTGGTATAGATAGATAAAATTCACCAGCAAAGTCACCTGGGCCTCGAGCTTTTCTTTTCACTACCCAAATGAATTTCTAAATACTAGGTACTTTAGTAGTTATAGTAGTCCCCTCTTTTCTTCAGTTTTGCTGTCTGTGATTTCTGTTACCTAGAAATAGAGTTCAAAAATATTAAGTAAAAGCTGGCACAGTGGCTCATGCGTATAATGCCAGCACTGGGGATGCTGGGGTAGGAGGATCATTGTGAGTTTGAAGCCAGCTTGGGCTACACAAGCGAATTCAAGGCCAGCCAGCAGTATACAACGTGTCTCAAAAAAAAAAAAAAAAGAAAAGAAAAGAAAAATAAAAAGGTTAAAAGATTCCAGAAATAAATGATTCATAATTGCAAACTGCATGCCATTTATATAGTGAAATCATGGGTTTTACTACTCAGTCCCGTCTGGGATGTGAATCAACCCTTTGTCCAGTGTGTCCATGGTATACAAGTTACTTGCCCATTATTTACTAGGAGCTGTCTCAGTTATCAGATTGACTTCTGTGGTAACACAGTGCTTGTATTCAGATCACCATCACAATGCCTGTTATTAATCTCTCTTCATTTCATTACTTAGGTATTGTATTAACTCATACCAACATCAGAAGTGTGAATACAATAAGATACTGTGAGAGAAACCATATTCACATCACTTTTACTATGCTCCATTGTTGTAATATGTTCTATTTTATTACTGTTGTTAATCTTTTACTCTGTGCCAAATGTATAAATTGAACTTTATCATAAGTATGTGTGTATGAAGAAAACCAGGCAATAAAGCGTTTTGTAATATTGACAGTTTTACTGGGTGTACTGGAACATGTGTTATGAATAAGGAAAGACTATTATACAGGATTATTCAGAGTTAAATTACAGTGATTGCACTTTTCAAGACATTGCTCTACTTCATCTATGCTGCCACATTTATATACGAAGCTATTTATATTATTGCTTTATTAACCTTTTAATTTGCATAATTTCTGTACTACATTGTTCAGTTTTATTCATACCTGTTTTACCACTATTGTTATGCTTGCTTTGTGCATATTTTGCTTTTGATTTTCTATTTTCTTGGGATCAGAAGTTATGTAAAAGATTTGAGACCTTTCTTCTTCTCTGATACCAGTATACAGTGCCATAAAAAGCCCTTTCTGCAGAGCTTAGCTCTGTGCCAAATATTGTGCTTTATTTTCATCCTATTGAATGTATTATTTTCCTTGAGCATTCTTATTTTACCAATTGATTTCTTAGACATGTATTGAGTTTAAGGTTGATTCCATTACACAGCTTCAATTTTTATAAATTTGTTGAAGTTTGTTTTATAATATCAATATGGTCTATCTTAGTAAAACATTCTTCAGACAATTGAAAAGATTGCTATTGTTGAATCAGGTGCTGTAAAAATGTCAATTACGTTCTATTGTCTGGTGGTGGTATTCAGCTCTTGCAATTCTGACTCCCTTTATGTCCAGCAGTTCTATCAATTTTTGAGACAGGAGCTGAATTATGTAAGTGTAATTGTGTATTTGTCTATGACTTCTTTTAGTTTCTTTCAATTATGGCTTAACATATCTTAGAAGCTTTGTTCTAAGCTGATACATACATTGCAATTGCTAATACATACATCAGCAATTTCTGTATTTTCATTTTTGTCTACTTTATATATTAATTTATTATATTTTGGTGCTACTTTGATTATAAACTTGAATATAATATTCATACAGTATACAGTAACTCTCAACTTCTCATCTTTGTTCATTTTTTCCAGGTTTTCTGACTTACTATTTTGTCATGTTTTCTATAGTCAAATAGTGTACTACTTTATATTGTATTCTGGTTTAAATAGATAAAAATACACTTCTAGAAATAATTTTTGCTTACGGTTTTTCTATTTTTCTCATGGATTTATGTTTTCCATTTATATAACTGATGTACCTAAATTTTACTTTAGTGAACAAAAGATATATTCTATGATTTATTTTCCAAAGGCTTTTAACCAATTATTACAGTACAACCTATTATATAATATTTCTTTCCCCAGTGATTTTTTAATATATTGTTTTCTAAATGACTCTACATGGAATAACTGAAAAATACAGCAAATGTTTGAATTTTTAAAAATTTAAACTACAGTTAAAGGTGCATTGCCATTAACGCTCCCCAAATCCTCTGTTCTCCAAACCACTTATTCCACGGTTCTTACCAATTTCTGAAACAGTTCATTTTGTGTTTTTAGTTGCTATCATGGCTGCCTCAATGTCCTGAATCAATTCAAAATTTTGCCTTTTATAGTCATTTTGACTTTGGGGAAAAGCCAGAAGTTGCATGGTGCAGATCTGGTGAATAAGGCAGATGAGGACACACCATCTTTTTTAAAGCTTGTCTTTCCATTAAATGGTACTCAGCAAGATTCACTGCATTTTTATCACAACTTTTATACAGTTACAAAAGAGGACTTTCACATCTTTCAAAAGTGGCAATTACACTGTGGTAAGTGCATTTGAAGAGAGGGGCAGTATTTGGAGGGAAGTTAATGAAAATGTGTCTTTTACTTTCACAATTAAAAAAATAAACACATAGTAGTTTTGATTAACCACTGTACATAACACTGATTATTATGGGCTGTCTTCCACTCCAACTTGTCTATTCCCACTCTAACTCCCAGTATATTTTTAATATTTTTGCTACAATTGAAGGATAAATTATGTATCAATATAAAAATTATAATTGGAGTTTCCAGTGTAAAATAATTAACCTATTTAATTACATGCAAAAACAGTTCTTTAAAAAAAACTATCCCAAAGTAACTTTTCTAAAACTGGATTTTAGAAATATTTTCAAACTGGCTTTAAATTTATTTAAACCCATGAAATTGTACACTTAGAAGAGGTCAATGTTATAAAATTAAACTTAGCTCTCAACAGAATTATTTTTAAGTAATGTAAAACATAAGCATTTCTTGTAGAAAATCATTAATTAAAAAATTACCAAAGACCATTTTTGTTTCATTGCATCATAAAAACTGGTATTTTAATTTAAGAATTCAAAAATGCTTCTGGCATGATTATGAAAGGGTTTGGGTTTCTTCAAAGCCAGAAGCTGCTCATGAAACCTAAAAACTTCACTTAAAAATGAATAAGGTAAAGCATTATTTTCCCCAGAAATACTAAAAAGAATTTAATTTGATCTTTGAGGCATACCCCCTCCCCCGCAAAATTGATTTTTTATTTTATTTTTTTAAAAAGAAAAGAAAATTTTAAAAAGACAAAATAGAAAACTCAAGAAGTAGAATACAGAGTTCAAAAAAATTAACATCATAAAATCACTAGTTGATACATTACATATTGTTAACAACAGTTGTTAAAGTTACAGAGTCAAAGCATAAAAAATGGCTAGACACTCAAACACTGACAGTACAAACTCTTCTGTTCAATGATCTACCAAAAACTCAGTAATATGGTCATCTATTTTACACACTATACATACCATTATATCCTTTAGAGAACTTTCCTTCCCTTTCACTTTTACAATATCTATTATACTTTTATATATCTATTATACTTTTTGGATACCATTATTATGTCCATTGTTATTATTTTTTATACTGGAGAGACAATATGATAAATATCATGTGAGTCTTGTTTATTTCACTAATGAGGATATTCTCAAGTTGCCCCCATTTACCAATACCCCCTGCAAAATCTACATAATGACTGGATTCCTGTAGCATACTGGATTCTAAGGCACATTTTTTTCTTTTCTGAACAATTGTATTTTTATTGGTACATGTTTACAACACATAATGAATATACATATTATGAAGAGTTCTTGCATGTAAATACCACATTTTCATTTCTTTTTACTTCCTCTTTCTGTCCCAACATTCCCCTCAAGCCTCCAACTTTAGATACCTTTCCCATCTGGAAAATTATTATTTCTTATTTTCTAAGTTTTAACTTGCTTTTTTATTATTTATACATTGGGTTTCTCATATAAGAGGATCATCTAACACTTAAGTTTGTGTACTTGATTTATTTTACCTATGGTTATGGTCTCAAGGTACATAAATTTCCTAAAAATAACTTAAATATATCCTTAATTTCTTTTTTTATAATTCTGTGAAGAATGGTGCCGGTATTTTGATTTGGATTACATTAAATATATGTATCATTTTTAATAATGTAGATATCCTGACAATACTGGCTCTGTCTGCCTAGGGACACGGTGTCTTCCCATTTTCCAGTGATTTCATTTTTTAGAGTACTATAAATTTCCTCACAGAGGTCTTTCACTTTCTTGATTGGGTTAATTCCAAGGTATTTAAATTTTTTGAAGCTATTGCAAGTGGTACTGTTTTCTTGATATAGTTCTCAGTAAATTCATTGTACAGAAATATAACTGATTTTTGTGTTGCTTTTGTATGCTGCTATATGGCTAAATTTAATAGTTCTAGGAGTCATTTGGTGGAAACTTTCTGGTGTTTTACATAAAAGATCATGTCATCAGTGAATAAGGACAGTTTGGAAAAGTAACCTGCCAGACTCAAATTATGTTGAAATAATCAGTAGGGATTCTTTCCTTACAACAAAATAAGTAGGTCTATTTATATTAAATTTGAAGATTGATTACTTTTTCCTCTCCTATACATATCTCTTTTCTTTTTTGCCTGTTGTTTGGTTGCTCTGGCTTGAGTTTCAAGTTCTATATTGAACAAGAGTATTGAGAGTAGACACACTTTTCCTTCCTGATTTTTAGAGAAAAAAACTTTCCATTTTCTCTCATTTAATATGATCTTGGCACTAGGTTTGTCATCACTGAGATATGGTGCCTTTACGAAAAAAATATGCCTATTTTCTTTAAGGGTTTTATCATGAATAGATGCTGGACTTTGTCAAAGATTTGTTCTCTATCTATTGAGATGATTATGTGATTTTTGTATTTTCTTTCATTTATGTCATGCAATACATTTAACATATTATGAATCATCCTTGCTTTCCAGAGATGAAGCCAACTCAGTCATGAGGTATGACATTTTTGACAATTTTTTGCATTCTCTGTGCCAGTATCTTACTGAGGAGTTTTACATCTACAGTATATTCATTAAAGGGATTCGTCTGCAGTTCACTTTTATTAAAGTCTGTGTCTGCTTTTGGTATCAGACTACTTTCCATTTAAGTGTTTGGTAGTGGGCATTATCTTTTAATTTCACTGAAGAATTTGAAGAGTATTGGCTTTAGATCTTTCCTGAAGTGTTACAAAATTCAGCAAGGAATACATTAGGCTCATGGGCTTTTCTTAGTTGGTAGAGTTTTATTAGTGCCTTAATTCCATTGCCTGTCATTGGATTTTTGAGCATATTTTTTGGTTCAGTTTTGGTAATTTTAAGTGTCTAAAATTCTGTCCCTTCTAGACTGTCCAATTTACTTGAGTAAAGGTTTTCAAACCAGTGACTAATAATCCTCTGGATTTTCGGGCTATCCATTTTGATTTTGACTTTTTTATTTATAAGCACGTTGATATGAATGTTTTTTTTCCTTCTTTTGGAAAGCTTAGCAAAGGGTTTATCTATTTTGTTCACCCTTTAAAAGAACAATATCTTTGATTCATTTTTGCTGTGTAATGCTTCTCCTCCTCTCAATTTTGTTAATTTGTGCTCTGATCTTTATAATTTCCTTCCTTGCATTACTTTTTATTTGTATTTTATTTCCTTGGAACTTGAGGCGAATCATTTGGTTATTTATTTGGAATTGGCCTGTTTTTCTGATGTAGGCATTCACAGCAATAAACTTCTGTCTTAGGACTGTTTTCATCTTGTCCCTTCAGTTATACTGTTTTGTACTGGCATAATCATTTGATTGTATAAAATGTTTAATTTTTCCTTTGCTTCCTTCTGTGACCCATTGTTTAATCTCCACATGTTTTCATAATTTCTGTGGTTTCTTGTCATTGATTTATTTCTAACTTAATTGCACTATGAGTTGATAATATTCATGGTATTATTTCCACTCTTTTGTATTTAAGCAAACATCATGTTCCAGGATGTGGTCTATTTTGAAGTTTGATGTGAAACTATAAAGAATTTTATTGTTTTTGTTGGATTGAACACTCTATAAAGTCGATCATTTAAGATGTTCAACTTTCACATTTATGTGCTTGGTTTTTGCCTAATAGATCAGTCCACTTATGAATGTGAGGTTTGGCCATACTCCACTATGAACATGTTGATGTTCATCTTATCTTTTGTGCCAGTAGTATTTTTATGTAACTGGCTATTTCAGTATTCAGTATACACATGTTTTCAACTGTTATCTGTTCCTATTACATTTCTCCCTTTACCAGTATGTAGTGACCTTTGTATATTCTGATGAATTTTAGCTTCAACTCCACTATATCTGAATATAGGATAATACTCTTGCTTGTTTTCATGTTCCTATTGCATAGAATATTGTTTTTTATCCATTGAGTTTTACTCTATCTGTTTCATTAAAGGTTAAGTATGTTACTTATATATAATCTACCACTGGGTATATCTAATTTCTTGCTAGAGTGGTCAGTCATATTTTGTATCATTTTAGTTATTTCTTCTAGATTTTTTTTTTTTTTTTGGTATCGGGGGTTGAACTCACGACCTTGTGCTTGCCAGGCAGGCGCTTAAGCCACTGAGCTAAATCCCCAGCCCTACATTTTTATTTCTGTGTTAAGTTCACTGAACATTTTGTTAATTAAGTCCATTATCAATCTAGTTACATTGTCTTTCAGCTCACTGAACACTTTATTGATCTGTTTTTCTTTGTTTCTTCTATCATTTCACACATTTGAGTGATTTGGTTTGGATTTTTTATTTCTTCCTTATTGATACCCAAAGGATAAGCTTTGGCGGAGTTAGAAGATTATTTGTCTTTGTCTGTCTGTCTGTCTCTCTCCTTTTATTTTGATAAAGGCTGGGGATCAATAGAGTGGAAAGACTCTCTTGGTATTATGCAGTTTATTTTAGCTAGTGCCTGCCACCCAGTGATATGATCATGCCTTTGGTTGCATTTTGGTATGTATTTATCTCTTCAGCCTACTCAATTTTATAGAATTAGACTTAATTATTTTGTTGTAAGGAAAGAATTCTTACTGATTATGTCACCATAAGCAGACATATCCATAAACCACTCAATTCTGGATTTGGGTCTTGCGGGTTACTTTTTTCAGTTACTTTTCCTGTACCTAGCTTTATTTGCTGTCCCTGTTCCTGTGTATCTTTATTTTCCACAGAATGTCTTTGGAGCCTCCCTTATAAAATACTGCCCCAAGTTGGCCATAATCAAGAACCTGGGACCCAATCATATGACAAGTAGGCCAAGGATCTCATTCAGGATTATATTTCAAACTTAATGGGAGCAAAAAGTCCAAACACATACCAAGGAAAAGATTTTCTTTTGTAGTGATTAAGAATCCCCCTCAAGTTTTTGTCTTATAGGCAAATCACAGGTAACAATCCTTACACATCATCCTTAGTCTGTAAATATTAATGTTTCTTATGATGATTTAATCCATCTACATATGCAAATTATTGTAAAAGCCTGACAGGTAATGTTCTAAGTTGTATGGGTCAGCAGTTGTATGGATTCATGGGTCAGACGACCAATGAATCAGGACTTAGCAACCATCTGTGTGACAGAAGAAATGGATCTTTGTAAAAGTAACTGAACATGAATACAAAAACAAAACAAAACAAGCGAACTTCATTCTTTAAAGAATCCATAAACTATAGCACAAGCTACTTACAAAAGTAAGTAAAGGAAATTCTAATAAAGGAAGTTACATTTAAAGCAAGAAAACCCTTAGATGTCAAAAAGGAAAAAAAAGATGAAATACTAGGTTCATCAACAAATAGCTTGCACAGGAATTATCTTATTCAAATCTTAAGCAATTATTCTTCTTAAATCATGTTACATATAAAACAATGCTTATATTACCCTCTATTGCAAAGCTTTATGGCCTGTACAAAATTATTCTTCTTATATATGTCTCAAAAAAGCATTACATTTTTAGAAAGGCTATTAATGTTTCTGAAATCCTAAAAAAATTAGAAGCCAATAAGAAAAATAAAGGATGTAAGCTGGGTGTGGTAGTGCTCACTCATAATCCAGCACTCAGGAGGCTGATGCAGGAGGACTGCTGTGAATTTGAGGCCAGCCTGGGCTACAAAATGAGTCCAAGGACAACTTGAACTACACAGTGAGATCTTGTGACAAAAAGACCAAAAAAAAAAAAAAGAAAGAAAAAAAGGAAAAGAAAGATACAGAATTCTTTTCTATTTCTCAATCGGTAATGCTGAAACCCTAGGAGAGTCCATGAATAGTACAGTGCTAATTTCACCGCAGCAAGTGGTACTAAAGGAGAAGCAATGAGCACATGAGAGGAAATAAGATGAAACAACAATGAGCCACATTATCTGCTAGCTTATATTTGTAGTCAGTTTTCTTGGTTTCATACATTTCCTTGGTACCAAATTAATTTTTATCCTACAATTTCCAACAGTCAAAGAAGAAATTAGTTTAACCAATTTCTTACATAAGGCTAAAGAGTCAATAAAGCTTTTCTACAAAGAAAATGTTTTCCTTGTACCTTAAACTCTTACGTCTTAACCATATAAAAGGTTTTCAATATCAAGCAATCTCATTAACTCCTTCCAAACAGAATGGTCTTAAAAGGTATTCTAGAAACATTTAGAACTACATAGTAATACTACAAGTGAGAGAAGATAAATTTTCCCTATAAATAGTGAAATTAATTTATTTTAATAAATTTGAACATATTTGTTGATACTGCTATACTATATATATATATATATATATCTGTAAACCTCCAAATAATGATTGATTTGGTAATGTCAAAGAAAACTGCAAGAAAGATGAGGTGTCAAAAATCACAGGATGTAAGTTAAAAATAGGAATTAAACCATGCATTGAAAATAAAAACTAAAGCTACCAACTGTGATTCACCTCTGAGGCCTCTTCTATAGCAATGTTTGTTGTTTAAGTCAGTATTTTAAAAGGGAAGAAAAAAGATTTTTTTGTAAGCCTTAGATTTTGTCTTACTTAAATGTACAAAGCTGCTCTCTGAAAATAAATTTCATTAAAATGGAAACACCAGTAAAACTGGAGTTTTTGTGAAGTCTACATACTATTTTTCCTACCACCCTAACTCATATCCTAAACACTTTAAAGTTTTTCAGTGTCAAAGATATCTCATTGATCTCCTCAAAATAGAATGGTTTTTGAAAGATATTTTATAAACAATGATAGTATCAATGTTAAAAATCAGAGAAAATAATAAAATTTTGCTAAAATAGTGAAAAAACAATTTTTATAAACAAATTCTACATAGGAATTTGAAGTGTCTGAGCAAAAACAAAAAAAGTGTTTTGTTTAGTTTTTAAGAGACATACTAAAAGCTAAACACTTACTTCGATTTTCCTGTCCCAGGAATTGTTCCCTCAATAATACCAAATAATTCATCTGTTCCGAAGAAGATAGATCATGACAAAAGAATATGAAGGAGAAAAAGTAAGATCTTTGGTGCCAGACAAAAGTAGTTTAAAAGTATGATTTTCATACTAGATAAATTTCTTTAGGCAAGTTATTTGACGTATCATATACAAAATGGGAATGACACATGCTTTTTGAGAATTCAGTGGGTTGTTTGATAAGACTACAAAGTAAGCAGAATATCCAAAATGAAATTAAAAGATATTTACCTACTCTTTATTTTTCTTTTCTCCACCTTTCAATGACATAAAACTAAAATAAACCCAAATAATATAGCTGCATATGCAAGTACTCTCCAAACTGTAAGGAAAACTTTTTAATGTCGAAAGCACCACTGTTTAAATTCAAACCAGTTGTTTAATGTCAAAATAACCATAATTAACTGAAAAATTTCTTCTCTTTCAACTGTAGAACTACACTACATAGTATACCAAAGGAATAAACTAAAATTAGAGATCAAATACTTGGCAATATCTATTTCAGTGGTCATTTTAAACCTACCAAATTAAATGAAATTTATATTGACAAACCAAAATATTAATAAATTTTTGTCAATCTCATTTTATGAATATTTTATAATTGAGCATCTAAATTATCTAAATTTTGATTTCCTCATAAGCCAAAAAATAAAATGATTCATTCCTGCCTTATAAATTAGTTTTACTTCAAAACTCAAAATAAAAATGTTGGCTAATTTTTTTAGAGAAAGGATGGGGACTTAAATTATAATCAAAGTCAAAAGCAAATTAGTCACTGTTTATTCTTTAATATTATGCAAAGAGAAATAAAAGTATTCAAATGGCTTTGGTTAACAAGATAAGTTAATTATAAAATATTAGTGCTTAGAAGAGAACCTCAAATTCTATAATTCTTGTATCTTTATTCTATAAAGACAATAGAAACAGAGGCTACGGGTCAGATGATCAAATGCTAGGGTCAGAGCTGAAATCCAACTATTTCTCAGATCTCTTTTTTTCATGCTATACCACAGTTCATTTTTGGGATACACAACACCAGTCATAGAGAACACTACCTTTTTGCCTTCTCTAACATGATTAACATACACTGTTTACTATGTAAAGTTTGTAGGACACAGACGTGGAGTTTTGGCTTGCATTTCTGCTACTATCTATAAAACATTTTTTCTCTGACAGGAATAAAAATATAACTTACACACATACAAACAAATAAAAGTCTAGACCACTTGTCAGGAAAACAAACAGTTTAAACATTTCACCTGATACAATTACAGATAAAGTTCTATTACATTTCAATTGATCCCAGTATTTTCTGAAATTCACATGAGCCAAAGCATAGTTAAGATATTCATCCGTCCCAGGGCAGAGAAGAAAGCAATGGGAAGGCTCCACAACCTATTAGTAACATTCGGAATTTCTTTGCTCTTTTCTATTGTCGCTAAAAGATCGCTGAAAACTGGTGAAAATGGGAAGCTAACATTATGTAAAACTATCCTAAAAAAAAACCATTTCTATTTTTAAAACTACAAACCATTTAACAGAAATAGTTTTTCAGAGTTCTCCCTTACCTTAACTTCCAACCAACTAAAGTCATATATATTCTGATTCTCTTGTTCACATTTTTGTTCTTTTCTTTATCTAATCTCATAGAACGACTTCACTGCTCTGACTTTCTTTTTTCCTCAAAACTCTTTACTTTCTTTGCTCCCATTAAAGTTAAAGTTCTAATCATCCTTCAACTATTGGTCGTCTCCAGGGATCATTCCTTACCTACTTCTACCCATTCACTCAAAAATATTCACGGAGCAGCTAGAAATTGCTATATATTCATTCATTACAAGTTAGAAACTCTTCTAGATAACTATGATATTATCGAACAAATAGCAGGAAAATTCTTTGCTCTCTTGAAGTATGTATCATATACAGAGCAGTCAGGGGAAAACAATGAACAAAACACATACAAGTAAGTCATTATAGCATGTCAGAGAGGCCTAAGAAGTATGGAAACTGAGCAGGATAAATGGAATCAATTCCATTACTCTCCTTAGTTCTCTTACTTTGATAAGCGTACCATAATTCACTATAGCAGTTAAATAAAAAATTTCTTATTCATCCCAATGTCTTTCTTTCTTTTTCTGTAGATCTTACTGGTCAACAAGTTTATTTATCTGCATCAGTATTTATAACTCTCATTCTCATTATGGTTCCTCTAACAAAAAATATCAACAAATACTACAGAGGATAAATTCTGTAGTCAGACTGTCAGAATTAAATATGGATTCACCACTTGCCATTTGATTTTGAATATAAGTCCGAGTTTTTCTATGTGTAACAGTAAGGCAATCCATTTGGATTTTTTGATCAAATAAGAGTGGAGGTATTTTCATCAATATTAGCATTAGAATCACTGGCAATAATAATGGCATGATTAATTCCTTAAAAGTCTTCTAACTGGTTTCTTTCTTCTAATCTTATCCTTTACTAATCTCCAACACTGTGTTGCAGATAATCTTTGAAATTCACAGACCTGAACAGTACAGTGACCCTAAACCTTTCCCCACTGCCTCTCTCCACTAAATAGTTCTGCACTACCTTTCTCATAAAGTACAAATATATTAGCACGGTATAGAATTTAATATATTTTTCTCCTTCAGTTTTTCTTTTTCAAAACTTTAATCTTTTAATGCAGCATCAGTAAGGAAAGCCAGCCTGGAGCTGAGTTTATCTGCAAAAAGTCTTCAAAATATAAAATTTGGTTTCTTTTTTAAATTTACGAAAATCTCATCAGGAGATTTTGAAGTTATCACGATTTGTCTTCTTTTCAAATCTTATTTCATTTTCATGGTCCAAATGTCAAGTGGTCTTTTATTTGACCTAACACATCATGGCATAATGTAACACAAAAGGTGCACTATGAGGACCTTTTTAATTATTGTCTCTCTCCTACTAGCCTGTTTTGAAACTGTTTTATTGTTATTTTTCTTCTCTTTAAAAAAATAGAAGCCGAATACATGGCTTAAGTTATTTCCTTGAGGTATTTTTGTCATATTTTTTCCTTCCTATGAAATAAACATAGAACAATAATTGATAACTTCCTGCATTCTAATGTGATTTGTGTATGTGGAAGCATGTATATGTGTTTTTGTACACATAGGTGAACTGGCATTTACCAAGATTATCTTATTAGATGATAAAAATAATATTTCCATAACAATCATAATAAAATATCAGAGACTATTATATTGTTTAAAGCCACTTACATAATTTTATATAATCATTTCTATAATTAGAAAATAGACATTATTAATCACTCTAATATTAGATTTAAAAGAACATACAATGTAAATTACTAAATAAAACTATGAAAGCGGAGCAAATTTACAATTACAGGCAGGTGGTAGTAAAAGAGCTAAGTAAAATTAGTGTGTTCTTCAAATTTCTGATTACTGAGATGCCTCTCAACGCAAGTATGCAATTTAAGCTTTATTTTACTTATCGACCATTAGTAATTTTATGTACAATTTATATAAAAATCCATCTATGTTAAACAAGTCATGAACACAAGTTGAGATAATTCTGAGAATTAAATTAAATTAAATGAGCTTATGATGCAAATAATATCGCCCAATAATTATCAAGACTAATGTAGAGCTTAGTGTTCAGATTTTCATTTAATATATTATTATCACTTTGTGTTATTATACACAACTTCAAACAATATAAAACTAAGCAAAATTATTTTAACTTTTACCTTAAACATACAAATACTTTAGTTTCAATATAAGGCTTCATGTTCTTAAAAAGTCAAACAGGCTGATATGTGTGTACATGCATGTCCTATTGACATTTATCAAGAAAGGATTGCAGTAAAATTGTACATTATCGATTTATACTAAAATATCTTCAATTTTGACTATTCATTCAGTATAATGTAGTGTATGCCCCTTACCAAAAATTTAAAAGCTGAAAACTTTTTTCATTTTTTTAAGAAAATGTTGTAATATTGTTCACCAGTAGTGTTTAACCATATATCTAAACTTAGCCTATTTTTTTCATTTTATATTACACAAACCTTTCTATTTTTTACATGCTCCAAGAAAAGTGAAAATGAAATAAACTAAAAAAACTATTGATAGTACCACAAAACTGTGCAACGTAAATAGAGAATGAATAAAGCAAGTATAAGAAGACATATGACATTCTATGAAAGTGTCAGTGTGAACTTAGCCATTTAAAATAGTATTAGAACCCCAATAATCACTTCCTAAAATATGATCAATTAATAAAAAAATAAAGAAAATCAAGTCACAAAGGAATACTAGAAATTTTGTTACGACAGATAAATGACTGCTTATGAAACAGTGATCTTTAACTGTCAGAGATAAACTGGCTAGATACTTATTTGGATATAAATTTTACAAAAGATTAATATGTATTTAATGATACTCCTTTATTGTGATGAACTGTAATTAGATATTTATTACTTGGTAATCATATTTGTATAAATTTGAAGAAAAAATTATAATATTATTGAAAACAGGTGTCTGAGGAGGGGTTAATTAGGAAACATGCGAAAGAGTTTACCTGTCCAACCAAGCAAGCAGACTCTTGGCTGCTCCAATTAGATCCACAACGGATGTTAGAAAGTCATTTGGCAATTTTCGGCTGGTTCTCCCATCATAATGACCACTCCTTCTCCTTCCTGTTATAAAGTTCTGTAGATTTTTGGCAGATGCATTCAGCTTATGAGATAGAGTTTTTAGGTTTTCTGTTTCCAAGCCGTAATTCTGAATTATAGAAAAGATAACAGATTATAGTCAATATTTTTTCATTTATGAAAATATTTACTATTTCGCTATGCACAGATAATAGGAATATTACTAGCGTTACAAATGAGTAAGATAAGATTTCTGTGTAGTGCAGCCCACAGTCCAACTGAGGATAGGGGGAAATGAGAGATATAGAAATAATAAGGTATATTATGTATCAATATGAACATGGAATGATGTATCCATTATATCTTGGAACTATGCCACTTGATATAGCAAGATTGTAAGGATTCAAGTGTTTACTTTTAAAACCAAGACCTAAGTTCATTACTTGTGAAATTATTATAGTCAATTATTGTTCTATTGTCTATTCAATTAAATTATATAAAATAGAATACCTTTTTGTGTTCACTACAGAACAATTCATAAGAAGTTTCTGTTATAATATGATAGAAGGAAAAATTCTGCTTCTCCAAGAATACTAATACACTGCCTCATTTTTTTGGTACCAGGGCTCGAACTAAAGGCCTTGCGCTAACCAGGCAAGTTCTTGAGCCATTGAGCTAAATCCCTGGCCCCTACTTCCTCTTTTTTTAATAACATCAGTTGTGAAGCTAAATTATTTTTATTTTTGTTCTGGCTGTATTAGCTCACATTAAAATGTAAAACACAACCAAACCAAGTACAGTGAATTCTTAGTAATTCTTAGTGTATCTGTCTTCCTCTTTTCTTGTTCTCACTTCAATATCTAGTACTATTAATTTATTCCAAACATTTTTGTCTATACACTATTTTAAAAAGTGGTTAAGTTCATAAATATAAATATATTTCTGAATATATTTACCATCTTCAAATAGTAAAGAATTATACTATTCCCTCAAATAAACTTAAAAGTTTTCATAAATCACAATTCAAATTCAAAACAGCTAACTGTGAGATTTAAAACACTCATAAAAATGGTAGCTAAGAAGATCAAACGATGTCCTTGATTAAATAACTTAGTACTGTAGGTATATTGCTATTATATGTAAAATTAAATGTATATACTATCATAGAAGCCAAAGAATATTAGAATTTACTTGGGCCTAAGAGGCTGCTAGATTTTCTCTTTTTTCCAGGGCTGAAAAAAAATGAGGCATAGGGAATTGTTTGATGGTTTGCTTCAGAGTTCAGTGCTTAAAGTAGATGGCTTTTAAAAAGGAACTGCATCCCACCTGTTGGGGGAGGTCCCAACCACATTACTTTAGCATCAAATGGAGCAAAGTAGAAACAAAAAGTTATAAAAAAGGAAACAAATGGCAAAAATAATTTAACTGTATACCAACAACCACTGGATGTCTACTTTATATGAAATTTAACTGGTTATTTTCCTATGGTAATCTAACAAAAGAGAAATTAATGGGACAAAATGGAGATGGGAGTTTTCACACATAAACATTAACTATCAAATTATGACATGTATATTACCACTTATGGATTTAATAGTGATAAAATATGCTCACTCTTTGATGAAAAGTTATATTTCTGTTGAAATAATTCTCTTTATTTGAACTTACACATTTGTTTTATTGAAAAACATTATATTAACTACTCACAATTTAATTTTAATTGCAATATTCACCTCACAAGTTAAAACATTTGGCTTGTGCAAAAGGAATATCTTTCTGCTCAAAGTCTACTGCATCTGATCATGGGTTATCTGTGAAATAGTTGACAGATTTTATCTAGCTTGTTACTATATTAAAGACATTCTCTTATACATTTATAAAAGATTATCACATGAGTAGATCATAACAATTTACTGTATAATTACATCAACTAATTGTGATGCTTCTGATATATCTAAAAGTATTTGCAGGTTTTCCACATTTTAAATCATTGCTCTGAAATACAGAGTATGAACATTATTTTTGTGTATTAATTGGTTTAAGGAAAAACCATGTTTACAAATTATAATATTTTCTAAGACATGTTCAAATTACAATACTTTATTAGACAGAAACCTACTCAATTAACTCAGTAACTGATCTTTCATTCATAGTCATTAAGCCTCTGTAAAGATTAAAGTATTTCATCCTATAACATTAGTAATGTCAACTTATTAGAAAAGAAAAAAATTAAAATAATAATCTTACAAATTAAAATCTGAAGTCTAAAATACCTTGAAATCTTCAAAATTCAAGATAGTAAAATTATTTCTAATGTAACTCAAGAATGAGGGAATAGAAAAATCTGGATACACCCTGGAAGGATACTCTGAGGTCTCCTACCTTGGAAACCACCTAAGGAAATACCCTATATGGAATAGAAGTAAAACATGGGGGAGAAAGAGGTATGTAGTGGCAGGAGACAAAAAATATGTACCACACAATGAAGAAGGAAATTGTACCTTCAATGTTAGAGTGCTTGCTTAGCATGTGCATTGCTATGCATGTTCAATTCCCGGTATCACACAGTAAGCAAACCCCTTAAAACCCATCAACAAAAAATAAAACAAAACAAACTCACTTTTCCTAGCTAACAAATGTAACTAGTTATACCCATAATCCAAAAGAATTTAAAATATATATATATATATATATATATATATATATATATGGGTATAAAAGTAATTTAGAAGCTCATCTGTATATAATTCTTAAGAGAGCTGGACTAATATCACTAGGTAATTTTCTTCACAACAATTCTCAATTTTAAGTACCTCAAAAATCAATTACTGTCAACACAGATACTTTTTCTCCTTTCAAGAAAGTGCACACTTTATTGCACCTTGCTTTTAAATTACTGCTAGTCACACTACACTGCTTACCATTTAAAGAATCAACAAGTAAATGAAGTGTCCCTTTGCCTTTGGCCAGTATAGTGATGAGAAGCACTGCCATAAATTTTTAAAATGAAGGTTTAGTCACTATACACTTGTTTTATTTTTTCCACTGGATAGGCATAGGAAAATGTTGCATTACTATTAGTACAGAAATGTCTACCTCAAGAAAACAAAACATGGGCATGAAATGGATGTAAACTGCTTTCTTTGCCCCAGTGATGGTGAAACTTTTAGAGCTTTCAATGATAACACACAGCCTACTGTGGCAAGCATGCCAGAGGTTTGCCGCCTCTGGACCCATACTTGGACACTAAAATGTTCCCGGACAGTCATGATTCACAATTATTTCAATATAATCACTCAGTCTAGTCTTGAATTGGTACGAACACTTGTCTTCTCATTCATCTATATCTATGTAAAAATTTATATATATATATATATTTATATATATATATATTAAGGAACATGTAATATTTTAGAAAAATTGTCTTGGTTAAATCCTCACTAGTGGCAAATACTATTTAAATTATTTAATATTGCACCACATATTTTTCAGTATCATTTATTCATTTCTTATCTTGAATATATCATGCAGCAAGTGTTTAGGTTTTTAATATTTTGATTTATAACTTCTAAAAGCATTGCATTAATGAATTTTAGAAAATAAATTATTTTGAGATAAATGAACCAAGCAATTATGTTGCTAAGAAAAAAATCCTAGCAATTGCAAACATCGGATTTCTCATGCAAAGCGCCTATTATATGAAAGTATATAAAGAATGAAGTGAAAACTGCTTTTATCTTGTCATAAATGATTCTCTTACAGCTCCCTATAAAAGATACACTGTCGAACACAAATTAAGGGCAATATTTTAAGGTATATATTTGTGCTTTTATTCTTTCAGTTTGTGTTCTTTGTTTTCTATTTAAGCATACAAAATGGTTGCATTAATAGTATGAAAGAGTTAATACATATCCAAATCATTAACAACTTACTTCCTTCTGGATTGCATTGTACAAACAATACAGCTGATATATGTGGCATGAACAATTGACTAATAAATCCATGATTTTTATACAGCTGCCATAACACTGATTCTACATCATGACTAAATTCAAGACAAGGCAGATTAAAATACAGTATAGCTTAAAAAAAACAGAAAAAATTTGGTGATTTTTCTGTCTTTCTTACAATAGGAAGAGAAACTTCAAACACTATATAGGCAAGAGAAAAAATTACACAATTCTTTGAAGAAAGGTTGGAAGTTTTATTCAGTGACATAGCACTGATTTAACATCCTCTGTGTGCCAAACACTGGGCAGAAAGCTGAAGAACAAATAATGGATTGGACAAAGGTGCCTTCTTTACAGGAAACTACCATGAACTGGAAGATCCTAGACTCTAAGCAAAAATTATAAAGTGACCCAAGCAATATGTGGCCTTGCTTATTACTTCTAACTCCACACCAGCCAAACCAATACATTCTTGTTTTCAACTGATCACTCCATATTCTTTCACAATTCTGTCTTTGCATATGATGTTTCTTTTGCCTAGATAATTTTTCCCAACTTGTTGCTCAACAACAGGTCCTCATCCTGTAATACTAATGCAAATTTTACCCATTATTTCTGCATCCTTCAGCAGTGTTCCTGAATTTCCTTCTCTGGGATTTGCTTTAAATCTACATTTTCATTTAAAGACCAATGTCTTCCTGTATACATCCTGAAAGTATAGACTCTGCCTCTTTAATCTTTACATTTTTATTGGTAACACTGTTTAAATATGAAGATATAATTGCTGAAAGGGGATATAAATATAATAGATGTAATAAGAAAGTAGAAAGTCCAGTAGAAACCAGAAACAAGACATAGTTACCTATTCCCAACAGTATAACTCCTAGAATAGTCATTCAACTTGTTGACAGGGCATCTTATCTCCTGATTTTGCAATGGGATATAGAAGTATATCAGAATAGGTGGTCAGAAATTTGTTTCATATTCACTAGAAAATATCTGTTAAACAAACTAAAAGATAACAATTCCGACTTTGATCAGGTTCCAACTCTTCACAATGAACATAATCATTATATAATGAAAACATGTACTATTAAAATGTTTTAAATGTTCCTGACCAAAAAAGAAACGCTAAAAAAGAAGCTAAATATTTGACCTCTTCAGGAATGTGACTGCCAAATAAACAGAAGAACAGGAATTCAATGATTTACTGTTTATTCCTGTGTTAAGTTCCAGAAATATTCAACCACATAATTAAGTATTCAAGTGACATAACCCTAGTTTTTAAACTCAGAACTACAGAAGGATTAAAACTCAGCATATGAAGGGATTTATCACAACTCCATGGCTTGAACTTAGAAATAATGCAGGCATGCATCTCTGATATCATGCTTTTAAGTAGGTCAGCAGTCTTATACATGGTCCAGACCCCAAAACATATAGATCTACACTAATTGTATATAATAATGTCAGTCATCAACCTTCTTTCCTTCTTCAAACTGGCAATGTAAAAGGACATGAGTAGTTCATGTATAAAGAGTCCTGTTTAACTTCTCAGCTGAAGAAATACAAATGACAAATAAATATGTGAAAAACCGTTCAGCATCATTGGTCATTAGAGAAATGCAAATTTAAACAACACTGAAATTCCATCTCATGCCAGAAAGAATGGTCAGAATCAAGAAAACCACCAATAACCATTGCTGGAGATGCTGTAGGAGAAATGGAACTCTTCTGCACTGTTGGTGGGAGTATAGGTTGGTGCAACCACTGTGGAAATCAGTCTGGAGAGTCCTCCAAATGCTGGGATTGGAGGTTCCACTTGACCCAGCTATTCAACTTCTGGGCATATTTCCAGAACTGAAAATATCATACCAAAGTGATATATGTGCACCCATGTTTATTGCAGCACAATTTGTAATAGCCAGATCTTGGAAACAATCTAAATGCCCATCAGATGAGGAATGGGCAAAAAAGACATGGTATTTTTATACAATGGAGTACTACTCAGCTGCAAAGAAGGACAACATTGAGGTCTTTATAGGTAAATGGATGAGACTTGAAACCATAGTGATAAGTGAAATAAATCAAACTCACATGTGTAAATATCATATTGTCTCCCTAGTGTAAGAAATTGAAAGAGTAAACAAGATATAAAATTTACAATAAATATGGTAAAATGGTACGAAACTGCTCAAAGAGGAAAAAATAACTCAGGGAAAAGGAGAAAAGAAGGAAAAGAAAAAAGATAAATTTGTATATATACATTTAATGACTACTAAGATGGTTGTACTACTATTAGTTTTTGGAACAAAACAGTTAACATTCATAGGATTAGATCAATTTTGCATGTCTGTATCTTGTAATTTGAGTAACACTTTTGAAGATATCTATGCAAGACAACAATATTTGTTATATTCCTACAACCTTGTTTTGAAAGCCTACATTGTTATTGTTTTGGGTGCTTCGTTATTGTTGTTTGTCTCTTTTTGTTTCTTGTTTTTCTTATACTTTGTCTTGTTTTGTTTTTCCCTCTAATACAGAGAGGATAGATGTACATGTATAGGCTTCTATATGCCTAGAACTTCTCCTAAAGAGTTTACTAGAATTGATTTTGGCATCTGTGATGCATGAACAACTACACTGAAGAAAATGAGGCATCCTGGTAGTCATTACTGATTTCTTATCATCTTGTTTTGAAGTCCAATAATGCCTTTATGTGTTTTGATTGGTTTTAGTCTGTTTTCTATTATATGATTTCAATACATGTGAAAGTATGGAGAGCTATTTGGAAGAGAACAAGAGACATTATGGTAGCCATTACTGATTTCCTATTGTCTGGTTTTGAAGGCCCGTAAGGCTCTCATCCTTTGTTTTGATTTGTTTTATACTATTTTGTTTTCTATTAATTTATGATGTGTGAAAGTATAGACAACTATTTCGAAGAAAACAAGAGACACTATGGTAGCTACTGTTGATCTCCTGTTGTCTTGTTTTGAAATCCTGTGTTACTTGCATTGTTTTGTTCTCATCTGTCTGTTTTATTTTTATTCTCTTTAAAATAAAAAGAGTCCTGTTTATCGGACATACACTCTGGACATCAAGGTCTGAAACATACAACTATTATTGTTGTACAAGACATGGCAAGTAAGGAAATACTAAATCATGTGCCCATCTCCAGGCTACTTCAATCATTTTTTCAGGACCACCTTGATTCAAATTTAGAAACTGATATGACAGAAACACTGTGGGTCTTTACCTTGAGTGCTATCTTTAACTTTAGGCATGATTTCTGCAACTTGATTCAGACAAGAATGAAAGTGCATATTCTGGTTTGAATTTATTTATCTCAGAAACAGGGAAATAAAAAGATCCCTAAACAATATGAAAAATACGACAACACTCCTACATCACCACTTTTAAAAAATATTAACTGTCAACTCTAATTAAGCATTTGTGCAACACATTACATGTTTATTAAGCATAGCTGCTTTTCCCATGTATCTTACCATTTAGTAAAAGAAAATAATATTAATCTGATAAACACCCATAAATATATAATTATAAAATGAGATGAGGATTATGAGAGAGAATACCAGTGTGTGGAAGGTGCTGATTAGGTGAAGCAAGGGTAAGGAACTAATTAAAGATCATCTCTTTGAAGAAATTACAGTGAAGGTAAGACTTACATATAGGTTCAGCTTTTCAAGAGGGTAGGAAGCAGGTCTTATCCACATATGACAATACAGAGCTTTGTATTAACTGATTCTTGAATTGTGTTTAATTATCTACCTATTTCTGTTTAGCCATAAACACCTCAATAGTTACTATTTATTAAATGTGTGCTGTGTGTAAGGCATTGACTAGGGACTATGCAAACACAATTTCACTTATTTTTCACAATACTTTGAAGAGACAGTTATCTCTATTTTAGATAAGACAGTTATAGTCACAGTAGATTTGTTCATAAGTATTAACAACTGACTAAGATAAGAATCAAGAAAGGACATCACATTGCACAGCTCATTTTTTCTCTGTGTATCTCTACTTTCCTTTAGAAATAAGTGGAAGAATTTAAAATCAATCTCATTAATGTCAATTTACCTCACCAGGAAAAAAATTATATTCTTCTCAGAATGCATAATGTCCTATAAGAATCTTGCAGGAGGCGTTTTGTCTATGAATTTCTTTTTAACATGAAAAAGTAACCACTTTTTATGGTTTAGATCTGGAAAGTCCCTCCAAAGCCTCACGCACTCAAAGGTGAGGATTTGGAATTCTGATCAGATTATGGGGGTTGCTACAGCTGACCTGCTATCAGGAAGTATGTTTTGATTAGAGGTGGGTCACTGGGGACATGACCTAGAAGGGTTTATCTTCCTCCTTGGCTTCTCCCTTTACTCTCTGTTTCCTGGCAGCAATAGCATGCGCAGCTTTCTTCTGGGGCTTTCCTCCATGGTACTTTCTGCCTTGAGCCAGGCAACCAATCAGGGGACTGAAACTTCAGAAATTGTAAACCAAAATAAATGTCTTTCCCTTTAAGTTGTGGGTACTGTGGTTCAGCAAGGAGAAAGTGACTAAAACATTTGTAAAAGATAATCAAATAATTTTAAACTTTTTTGTAAAATAAGATTACTTAGTATTTCTGGTACAAAACCAAAACTTTTAGAAGAAATTGGATTTTATATCTAATTGTATAAAATTGTGTATCTAAAATGTTGCTATGTAAACTTCCTTGATGAGCTCTAACTTATTTTTTTTAACTTTTATTTAAAGAGAAAAAAAGCAAAACAGAAAAAAGGGTAGAAATAATACAGAATTTCAGAAAAATATTAAGAAATCACTACTTGATAAATTACATATTGTCTTCTTAGAAATAGTTGTTCATGTTACAAAATTAAGGCATACAAAGTGAACAAACAGTGAGGCTGCAAACAGTTCTGTTCAATGATCCAACAAAAACCTGGTAATATGGTTATCAATCCCACACACTTAAACATACATGCTATTATATCTTTTAGAGCATTTTCTTTTCCTCCTTTTGCTTTTTAAGTACATTATCTGTTTAGTTATATCATATTTCAGCTTGCTCAGTACCTTATTGATCTGTTTTGTTGTTATTTCCTTTTTAATCACCTTACATAATTCTGTTGTTTTGTTTTTGAGTTTCTCGTGCTCTAACTTATTATCAAGTGGCTAAATGTAACATCAATCAGTTAAGTTATAAGCTTGTAATTTGCCACTAATAATAACAAATTCAAGAAAGGAGGAAAATATTACATTCAATTAGGCAGGAATTAGATTTTTTTCCACTGCTTAAACTTAAATTATTAAAAGTAGAGCAGAGAAAAACACTAAAGGAACAAAAGGGAAAAAAAGAAAGTTTCCCTTTCTATACTTTTATGTCCTCACCAGAGCACACAGAAGGTCAACTGCTTCCAAGATCAGTTCCTGATGTCCAATGCGGCTGACTCCCAGATCTTCTAGCTCCTGATGTGTAATGCGCAGCAGCTGGTCCCCACTGATCTTCTCTCTCTCGAAGTTCTTAATATACTGTTGCAAACAGTCATCAAGACCTACAAAATGAAAATATTGAATTCCAGAATGAAAAAAAAGTAGTTGAGCCAACAAGGCAAGAGGTGGTAGCTCCAATCATTCTTGACTTTGGATTCGTCCAACTATTCACCTTTCTCAATGTACATGTGGGGCTACAGTGAAAAAGAACAAAACATCACTTCAAATTTCTAGTAGCAAGATTCCTATTTCAATTTTCTTCAGAAATTATTGAAAATCTTTGTCTCTCTTCTCACTAGTTCTCCTTACAAAACATGTTATCAGAATGATAAATTATAAAGTATCGTAAAAGATTCTTACTTCCAAATTCGTTCTGCTTTAACCCTAATTCAGAGACAGAGTTTCTTCTCACAAGGTTAACTATCTTTCTGTACTATAGAATTTCATCTTTTAGCACCTTAATATTGTTTCTAGAATTTAAAAAATTTCTTGCTTCATTTGTTTCAACTATTTCCAAATCAGCGACTCCTTCTATATTAAAATCTCTGCCATCTTAAAAAACAAAGCATATAAAAATTCTTCTTTGACTTCCCTGATTCTGTGTTCATCTGTCATCCTCTTCAGATCCAGACCCCTTGATCTTAATTTTCTCACCTATGATGCAATCCTTAATCTATTATTTCTTGGGTTCTACTCAAGTCCAAAAAAATCCAAAAGTAGGTAATAACATTGGATTTTATATTCTTGAAACAATCTTTTTCAAGACTACCCAAGGCAATTCATAAATGACTGACTAAGCTACACACTATGTTAGCTTCAGCCATCTATGAAATGGCCGGGCATATGTAATGAACTAGATTAATAAGATTTACTCTCTAGAATTGTATATAAAGAATACCAAGAAAATGAAGGAATTAACATATATTAACTGATATTGATTATATCTATATATAGATAACTAGATTAATAAGATGTACTCCCTAGAATTTTACATAAAAGTATACCAAGAAAATGAGGCAATTAACATATACTAACTGATCTTGATTATATCAAGGAGGGAGAAAAAAAGACCATAATCTGCTATATTCTAGTTAAAATTATAAGGGAGTAAAAATTATAAACATAGAAAAAGTCAGAGTTAGAATAGATGTGTCAAGGAAACAAAGTCCCATAATGGAGAAATTATAGAACCACTGAATGAGGGTAAGACTAAAACTTCAAAGCAGCCAAGTTCCTGCTAGGTTCTAGTACCAGACCACACAAGTCCTTATTAAACAGTCAAACTTCCTTAAATTAATTTGAGTTACCTGTGGCACCTCTACACTATCTTCTTTATTTTTCATTTTTCACTGGTATGAAATATTATTATGAACTAAAATCTCTAGAATTAGCAACATGATGGTCACCTTGTGATGTTTATGAACATTTCACAGTGGTGGCAATAAACCAACATTGAATGAGCTTAGAAGTCTTCTACACAACCAGCCTGCACAAGAGACAAGCAAGAGGATACCTGCAGAATGAGATCTAGAGAGTTGCTTTTCTTTAAGATGCTAAACACTTAAAAATATTTAAGTGCACAACAACAAAAAACATTCACATGTATCTCTACTAAAGGATTAAGGAGATGATGGGTGCAGATACAGGCAAATTAGTCATGTACGTAGATGAGGGTCTCTCATCTAAAGTTAATGAACCTGTGTGAATGTGTAAGGGTTCCATGAGATATCTGTAAGGCCAAAAAAAAAAAAGGAAAGAAAGGTAGAGAAAAAGGCAGACAAACATATATACCCGTAGCATTAAAAATGTGTGCTGATTACCAGAATAGAATCAGAACTAAATACAGTGTCAGGGAACAAAGCAGGATTTTTATTTTAAAGAGAAAACTCTGAAGTCACAAACAAGAAAAAAGATGAGGGAACTAACTATGTGTCAGGTCCTGAAGGCTGGAGATACAAAAGTAAATACGACACAAACCTCAAGGAATGAACTACTTGGAGGCCAAGACAGGAATTATCCAAAAGAATCATTACAATTTGAGTTATTAAAGAAAGTAGCAACAACAGAATCATTGAAGAAGAGTATATATGGTGAAAAATATAGTGGGCCATAAGCAGTTCAGGGATGTCCAGTAAAAAGGACATACAAAAAAAAGAGAGCAGAAATAGATAAGACTAAGGTAATGGGTAGCTATGACAGACAAGTGTTAAACACAAAACAGCATACAGATAAGGGAAAGACTAAAATCACACTGAATTTGGAAATTAGGTGATTATCAGTGATTGAAACCAGAACATTATCAGAATACTGGAAATAGAAATCAGATAGTATATGGGGTTGTGCAGCAATAGAAAAATCAGAAAGGGAAGGGAAGGCCTTGCATGAAGAATATTCACTTGGAAGATCACATACGGCATTGGTGAAGATGGAGAGTAAAAAGGGAGGTATTAAGTAGGATCAAAGGGACTATTATAGAAGTTGTAAAGATGAAGAAACAAAAACAAGAAATTATGTAATTCCTTAAATGTATATAGTAAATCGCTGGCAAAGCAAGGATTTAAACTTAGTCCCAGAGGACTTAAAGTCTAATTTGTTTTTTGACTCTATGAGACCATCTCAAGGCTTTAAGGAAAAACCACCCCAACAATAAAGTGGATTTATACTCTGCAAAAGAAACAAGATAAAAGAAGATAGAAACATATAATTATTAAACGAAAGAAGGGATAATTTAGGATAATGACTATTAAAATCATATTTTTCCATTACTGAGTGAAATTTTTTTAAAAAACTACCAATGACTAAATTCCATGCTCGTATACTCTGATGAATTAAATACAGTGCAGAGTACAATGCTGGCATTCAATCTGAAGCTACACTCAAATGAATGGAAGGTAAAACACTGCAAATAGCATTTAGATAACACTGCAACCAATATAATACATTATGACCTAAGAAACTCCTCTTCTTCAAGTTCTTCAATATCATCCTTCGTACTTCATCTCCTAATAGCAAGTAGTTACTCTATAACAAGTAGATATGATTTATTTTCACAAGGATTCTCAAGAAAACCAAATAAAATAGAAAAAGGGCGGGCAATATTCTTCTAGGCCTGTTCTCAATTACTCTGTCCTAATTTATTTTAGAAAAGGCTAAGCTTACAACAGGTTTGTTATTTCCAAATGGAAGAGTTGATGAAAGAGTAGTACCTTTCACTTTTTTTGTTCCTTGTGTCACAAGCACTACTATAAGCACTTTACAAATATTTTCTCATTTAATCATTAAAACTATTTCATGAGTTGCATATCATCGTCTTGATTTTATATGAGAAATAAAAAATTGTGATTTAGTGATCATGCCTATGATTCCATACCTTATAAATGGTTATGGTAAGGTCTAATGCCAAGTTGATCTGATTCCAGATCTCTTTTCCTAAAGGCTAAGTTAAACTAGAAATGAGAGACAGGTACAAAAAAGTATTTCCAAATCTCTTCACCATACTAAAAGTCATTGTGTCAAAAATACTTTTTTCAATTAAAAGTTTAAACCATTATTTAAAATAAGCTTAAATTATGCTTTGTATTAAAACATATTTATGTCATTCACACACACAAATTTCAGCACAGCAATGCAAATTAAAAGTAGATAAGAATAATATGACTAAGGGAAAACATAGTCATATAATGAGAGACAAAATAACAATACTACAAAATCCATACCAATGACTAATTTTAGATGTGCCACTATATAAAAGGAACTAGTACATAGACTGTAAACTATCAATGAATATGAAGAACAAATTAGATCTATGATATAGTTTAAAATATTCATTGGATAAAAGCTTGTCAGTTTCTAAAAGAAGTCTATCCATCCTCAACCCTATATTCAGCAAAAGATTTGTCATGGGAGGAAATCCTTATGTGAAGGAATAAACACCACTTTCAATACATCATCTTGATAAACATATCTAAAGTCATCATTGGAGTGTTTCTTACTGCAAAGCTGAAACATTTACAAAATATATTTTTTGTACTTCATCTAATAACTGGTTATCATGCAGAAAATAACACATTTACTGCCATTAAAGATATTACAATCTATAACAGAACTTATATATCCATAGAGAAAATAGCTAATAGGCTTTGTAAAATAATAACAACAAATGAAAGATGAGTTATATTTATATCATCTTTTGAAATTTAAAAATTCATCAATGAGTACCAAAATATTCTGGACACAATATTATATATTCATTTAATAAATGACAATTTCAAATGAAAGTTTCTCATGGTCATACTGATTATGAAAGCCACATTTATAGATTTTGAATTTTAAAAAGTGTAAGTTACGGGCAACATGAGAAAAAATAGATAAATTAAATTTTATCAAAATTTAAAGTCATACATCAAAGGAAACTACAAATAGAGTGAAAAGACAACCTGTACACGAGAGAAAATATCTGGAAATCCTACATCTGATAAGGAGTTAATATTTAGAATATATAAAAAATCTTACAACTCAATATGGATAACAAAAATTGGATTAAAATGGGAAAATGACTTATATAGGCATTCACCAAAGAATATATACAGCCAGCCAATAAACACATGAGAATGCACAATATCATTAATCATCACAGAAATGCAAATCAAAACTCCAATGACATTATCTTGTACATATTAGTTTGGCTGCTATCAATATAAGCACAAAGTTGGGTACTGTTTGTGAGAATGCCAAATAGTTTGGCAAGTCCTCAAAAATAATGCATCACATATGGGATGGAGGGAGGAAGGGAGGAAGAAAGGAAGGAAAGATAGAAAGGAGAGAGGAGGGGAAGGAAGGGAAGAGAAGAGAAGAAGGAAAGAAAAAGAGTGAATGAGTGACCACAAGAGTTAGCAATACCATTCCTGGCTATATATTCAAACAATTAAGAACAAAGTCTTGAATAGATATTTTTATAACCATATTCTGCAGCAGCACTATTTACAGAGGTGAGATTAAACCTAAGTGTACACTAAAGTACAGATAGATAAAGATAATATTGTATATAAACAAGTCTTTTTATTAAGAATTAGAAAGGAAATGGTGACACATAGTGCAAGATACTTGAACCTTGATGAATAATATACTAAGTGAAATAAACCATTCACAAAAGGACAAAAAAACTATATGATTCCACTTATATGAAGGAAGTATCTAGAGGAATCAAGTTCATAGAAACAGAAAGTGGAATAGGGATCCCTAGGGGCTAGCGAGAGGGAGAATTGAGAGCTGGAGTTTAATATGTATATATATATATATATATATATATATAGTTTCAATTTTGCAAAATAAGCATAATTCTGAAAATGGAGAGTGGCGGCAGTAGTACAAAAATGTGAATGTGTTTAAGGCCATTGTACACTTTTTTGTTAATTTCATTGGTACCTTTTAAATACACATAATGATCACATTTATCAGAAACACTTTGTACCTCTATATGATATATAGTGATTCTTTTTTTCCCAATTTTTCCCTTTCCCTTATACCCCCTTCCTTTTCTTATTCACCAAAGCTCTGT
This sequence comes from Dolichotis patagonum, assembly GCA_004027295.1. Classification (NCBI taxonomy): domain Eukaryota; kingdom Metazoa; phylum Chordata; class Mammalia; order Rodentia; family Caviidae; genus Dolichotis; species Dolichotis patagonum. The sequence goes on along the minus strand of PVJX010010429.1, from coordinate 125 downwards.
GTTGTAGTCAGGAGTTGTACAGAGGAACAATTAGAATCAGGACATGGAATTTATAATATTATTTTTATGATGGTCATCCACAGTTAACACAAGAAAATGCAGGAAATCTATCCACAACACTAAAG
>PVJX010010428.1:12821-57122 GCA_004027295.1 Dolichotis patagonum | reverse complement strand
GGGCTATGTGTATAGAGTGTACCTGACGTAACATAGCTCCTTATGCAAACATTCCCAAACCTGAAAAGATCCCAGCCCCAAACACTGGGTGCTGTCGACCACACCCAAATGTCTAAGGATTCCCGGGCGCTGCCTCTGTGCTCCCCGCTCCCTGGAGACTGGGCTGAGAAAGGTGCACTGCCTTCCTGCCAGGTCATCTCAGGCTTGAACTGTTACCCCATTTTCCAGAGGAGGCAACTGAGGCTTAGAGAGGTTAAGGATGTATCCAAAGCTTCTAGGCTCTACTGAGCATGGTGGTGCACACCTATAATCCCTCAGCACAAGGGAGGCTGAGGCAGGAGGATTGCCTGGAGTTGAGGCCAGCCTGGGCTACATAGTGAGTTCAAGACCAGTCCAAAATACATAGTGAGACCCTGTCTCAAAACACAACACAACAAACAAACAAACAAAAAAAAAAGAGAGCAAAGTTCCAAGGCACCAGATGCCAGCTCCTAGGTTTAGGATGTTTTGTTGCAACCCGCAGGAATACTTTTGCTCACACCTGAGTGTGTACCTGGCAGCTGGCACCTTGCAGAGCCTCACTTGTCCCCCCTCCCCCACCACTGAGCTCCACCAGCATGTGGCCCACCTGGGGAGATGGGGCCACGGAGACCCACGTTAGTCTGAGAAGTGAGCCCTTCCCGGGGTTCCTTCTCAACTCCTGCCCCAGGAGAGAGATGCGCTGGCAGCCCTAGTTCCAGTCCTGAGCCCTGGACACACAAAACTTCAGCCCTGCCACCAAGCAACCCATTTGAGTACTTCCTTCCCTGGTGAATTCATCTGCTGTGTCTCTGGTCTGAAAACAACAGGGAAACTGAGGCACAGAGCCATGGGCTGCATGCTCCGGAAGCCCGCCAAGCCTCCAAGGACCCAGGACTGGGTGGCAGCGAATGGAAACCACAGGACTGGGCCTCCTTGGAGCGGAGGGAAGCGAAGCCAAGCGCACAGAGGGCATCTCCGTCCCAGTGATCCCAAAGCCCGTCAAAACTCGGCTCTGGCTGCTGTTTGGAACACTTGCGTTCTGGAAGCATCCATCCACCGGGGTCTTTGCTAGGGCCTCAGGAATGCGGCTTGGGGCAGGGGATGTGGGTCAGCAGGGCAGAGGGCAAGGAATCAGATGAGGGCTGCTTTTGCAACTCGGATCCCGTTGACCGCGGATATCTACACAGCTGGGAGAGGCGGAGAGGTGGGGGGGCGGCTCCTGGGAGAACTGGAGGAAAGGTGAGACTCTGACCTTAGCTTGGGAGTCCGAATTCCCTGTGTGTGCGGGAAAGAGCGGACAGCTAGAACAACAGCTGAGAGAGAGGGACTCAGCCTTGGGGCGGGGGAGCTCAGGCCGCTGTGAAGCATCTGCAGTCAGCCCAGGGCAGGACAACATGAGTCCGTCGGTCCCATAAACCTCCGGGAGCTGCTACAGACAGACACTTGGATCTTCACTGGCTGAGGTGCCAGCAAGTGACCCAGAGGGCTGAAGGGGGTGTAAGGTGGAAACAACAGGCACCTAATAATTCGGGCTGTGGGTCTGCCATGATTCTACACGCCCTTGGGGAGGACCCAGGACACTGGTTCCCAAGTCCCCCAGCCTCAGGCTATATCAGAGGGTTCCCCTGACTGCAGCCAGGAGCCCGGCCCAAAGCTACCCAAGGGGGAGAGGGCTCACCAGGAGCCCACGACAGTCTCCAGGCCCCCAACCGGTGCTCTGTCCCCTCTGCGCTCTGGGACAGAGGGTCCCTGGTGTCCCCAGCCCCTGCTCCGGGTCTCAGATGCTGCCAGCCTGAGCGGGGAACCAGGGAGGAGAGTTTGGAGACGATGGATCCAGGAGGGCAGGTCACTCCCACAAAGTCCAGGGAGCAGGAGAGACCGGGAGAAACTCAGAAAGGATGGCGACGGCCCAGGTCGAAAACGGAAAGAAGAAAAGAGTCAACGACAGAGGGAGCGCGGGGCTGGGGAGCGCGCCTCGCAGGGCGACAAGCGCAGGGCGTCCAACCTGCCTCCTCACCTCGCCTGGCCAAGAGGGGCGCCCCCCCCCCCAATTTGGCTTGCACAAAAGCCAGCGCCCCAGGAGCCCTTGCCAGGCCTCTGGGCCTTGATTCATTTCTTCACTAATTAACTGGAAGCTACGGGGCCCCATCGTTCAGGGATCAATTAATTCGCCGCGGGCGGTGGGGCTGAGGCTGGGCCGTGGAGGCGCCTGCCTGCAGCCCTTTGTGAAGGGCCGTCTGGGCCGCGTGGGTCACACAGGCGTGCGCGCACACGCACACGCACACGCACACAGGCCCGCGTATGCGTACGCGCTTCTCCCCTTTCCTTGAGCCACGCACTCACAAAAGTCTTGCAAGCGCTGGTGGAGCCCGGAGCTTAGGGTTTCCTGGGGAACCCGCCCACCGCTCCCCTTCACTGTGCCGCAGAGCCAGGCGCTTTCCGGGTCTGCCGCGGGAGGGCCGGATGGCAACTTCCCCCCTCCGAGGGCAAAGGGGTCGGGGATGCCACTCAGCAGCACGAGGTCGTGAGTTCGATCCCCAACACCGAAAACGAAAAGAGAAAGGGCAAAGCCGCGAAGGTAACAGACGGCACCTGCGGACCTACTAAGCAGCGCGGGCTCACGGCCTCCTCCCAGGGGTCAGGTGGTGAGGCAGGCCGCGGGACCCAGGCTCCAGCCCCAGCTCCTCCAAAACACTGCCGTGCCACCCGGGCTATGTCTTTGTTGCTGTTGTTTCTATCTGATCACCTGGGGAAAAAAAGGCCACCACCGTAACAAACCCCAGGCTCACCGGCCTCCAAGGGCAGCGCTTCCAGAACGGAATCCGGCCTGGACTCCCGCAGGAAACTCGGGCCTGTGCTCGGCTCGGGTGGGGGTGGGGGGAGATGCTCTCCCCGGCCCAGCGTCCCCCCCACTCGGCTTTGGGAGTTTTCCCGCCCACCCCAACCCCCATCCTTTCTCAAGTTCCGTAACTACAGCCAGGCCCAAGGAACCTAAACTCCCCAAATCTTGGGGTAGTACCCAGGGCACAACTACTTCTCCATTTCCGGGGGGCTGGGCTTGGAGGTCGGCACCGATCGATCGTATTGACCTCACAGTGGGCAGGCTGCTCTGCGTCATCGATCAACTGAACGAAGTCTAGCACAAAAATATAGACTAAAGGAAATCACAGGAAAAGGACCCCAAAGCTGTCCCACCTCAGTACAGGGCTTTGCGAAAACAAGCTGCCCCTTGTCTTGTTGCCGACTTATTTTTTAATTCTGTTTTGTGAAATAGAACTTAAACAAGAATTTGTTTATTCAATCAGCAAACATTTGATGGTCACACTGCATGTGCCAGAGACTGCACTGGACGCCAGAGAACTATTGGGGTGGCCGTGAAGAAGCGTAAAGTGGTGGGGGTAGGATCCTAGAACCCCTTTCTTGTCACTTTTAATAATGTGTCATTGGGGAGTCGCCTTAGCTATCCCCCCCCGCAGTTTTTATGAAGAGATGCAGTACTGCAGTTTAAAGTGCACTGTGTACTTTTGCTGCATGGGAGGCTGGGGCAGGAGAGTGCAGAGGTCACAGTGTTGCAGTAAGGACCGGGCAGCACAGATCTGGGAGAGTGTAGACTCGGCCACCTGGGTGCGTGGCTCCCAGCCCAGTGAAGAGTGACCACAGGGCTTCCAGAACTGCCAGGCTGACAGCGCCCAGAGGAAACACCCACCCCGCCTCTCCACAGAATCCTCTGGATCAAGTGGATTTTTCCAGTCCTCGCTCGCACCCAACTCTGCTTCCCACTGCCTTCTTAGGAGAGGGCTGCTGGTCACCATCTAATCTTACACCCGGATTCTGTCAGGGAGAGAGGAGCAGCTAATCAGTTTGCCTTTAGCTTTCTGAAATGCATTTTGCATGTGGCCACGGTTTTCAAGAGCAGGTGGGGTGTCTCCCTCTTCTTGGCTCCTTTGCTGTATGGAGCGAGTGTTTATTCAGCTCCTGACAGTTGCCAGCTCTGCGAACAGAGTGGAGATGTGCGCCCCACCCTCCTGCAGCTTACACAACCGGAGAGCTGACACGGGACTGTCTTTCCCCAACTGCGCCATGCCTTCCTGTAATCAGGGCGGGCTGTCTCCCCCACCCCCAGCTCTTTAAGTAACTTTTGACAAGATCATAAACCCTAAGGAGTGCCGGGTAGGTACACAGCACAAACCCATTAAGTGTGGATGGATTTATTCATCCCTGTGTTGGGGCCAGCTGAGGGTTTAAGGACCATGACAGAACCCCTTTGCAAGGACCATGAACACCATTGGTAATGAGCCCTGCCCGATTCCCAAGGGGCTCTAGACCCTTATTATTGTTAGCCTTTGGTTTTTTGAGACAGGGTCTTGCAATGTAGTTTCGGTTGGCTGTGAGTTCACTATGTAGCCCAGCTCCTCCTGCCTCAGCCTCCCCAGTGCTGAGCTGATGGGCATATAGCCCTTATTATTACAAAGTCATGAGGTTGCAATGTGTCTCAGCCCAGGTGGGCTGCCAATTCCAGGTACAGTTCAGATTAGTCCCAGGGTAGGCCAGACACTGGGGCTCAGCAGGCACCTGACTGGCTTTGCCATATAGGGTCTCCCTATGTAGCTCTGGCTGGGTGATCCTCCTGCCTCAGCCTCCCAAATTCTGGGACTACAGGCGTGTGCCACCATGCCCAGCTCACCTGAACAGTCTTCACATAAAAGGGCCCAATGTGCTGAAATTGAGCGGACCGGACCCTTGCGTGAGGCATCTCTGCACCTCTCTTCTTTTAAAGACACCTCTGCCCTGTGACCCAACACTCTCTTTCTCTCTCTAGCAGAGCACTCTTGTGTGCGTGCGTGTGTGCGTGTACTTTCCTCCGCACACAGAAGCTACTGCAGGTGGATTCTGAGACATGGGAACTAATTTCCCCTGATGAGCCCCTGTCCCCCTTTCCAGATTTGGCCCCATTCTGGGGGATCCTCTCCCAACCCAGCCTCCAGGAAAGGCTTGGTCTTCCTGGTGTGTCCAGCCTGGCGACCTCAGAGGCTCAGGACTGAGGCCTCCGCTCCACGCCTCGCCTCGAGTCACCGCAGATCGCAGATCGGATGGGGCCTTGCTGACACGCAGGGAAGACTGCCCACCAGCCATGCCACCCTGAGCGCCATCCAGCGGTGACACGGGAGGACACCTGTCTCCAGAGCGCAGGGTCCCTGCCTCTACCATCCCCCACTAGCACCCCCCACCCTGCAATCAGGGCGCCTCCCATCTCTGTGCCTCCTCACCTGCCCCCTCTCTCTACTTGAGACGATTCAGGGTCACCTAGCGTTCAAGTCCCCCCTTTTATTTATGCACAACATCTGCGCTGGACAGGCCACGCTGAATGAAAGGAGAGGGGGAAGGAAGAGGTTTGCGCTACCACTGCCTGGAAACTTCAGCCGGCTGCTCCAAGGGTTCGGCCCGGCTGGGTCACGCTTGCCGGGGACATGTCAAGTCTTGCCTTTTTAACTCTACACCTATGACCTTATCCAGGCAGGCGCCTTGGCTCCCTGCCCTTACATGCACCACGGACTGGAAAGCTTCCTCCCCGGGGCCGGGCGGTGGGTGTCAGTGCCTCCGGGTACTCCACCTCTGGGACTGGCAGCCTGGCAGCGTAGCCATGTGCAGAATCCTAAATGCAGAGGGAGGGGAAACAAACGGCGTTCTTCATGCACCCGGAATGTTATCGCTAAGTTTTTGGAAAAGAGCCTGTGTACACACATATTATATGTATTATTGAGCGGGTTAGTGGGAGACTAAAAACGTGGAACCACGGTGAGGAGGGGGTCCGTGCTACAATTCCTTGGTAATTTGTAACAGACAGACTTTATCGCTGGGAGAGAAAAGGGGTAACTCTGTAGCTGCAAAATAAATTGAACTCTGCCTCTACTGATCAAACCCGTGGGGTGGGACTGCGATGCCTCTTTAAATCTGAGATTTAATTTCATACTCTGGGCTCCTTGGAATGTTCATGTGTACACAACTTGTACCCATCAAGAGCATTTTAGAAGCACGCGTGCAGATTCTTGTACATTTAACTAATGCGATGGAGCAGAAGCCGAGAGTTGCTACTCTGCACTGCGCGGTGCGCTCGCCAAGCACCAGGAAAGTCTGAAGTGAAGCTCCAGCAGGCTCTGGGCAGGCGGGTCCACCTCTCCTCCGGACTGGGTCTGGAGCAGTTGTCTAGCAATCCAGCCGAGGGGCAACCCCTGGCTCCCCATCGCTCGCCTACCCAGCGTGTACCTCCATTCCAACCGCCTTGTTGTGCGAAACGTTGTCTGTATCTGTTAAGCAACTCATAACCTGCAGCACAAAGATCTTTCCTTGCCGCCAACAATTCTAAATTCTAGACGGAGACGCCTGCTCGGCATGAAGACCCGAACGTAAAAGTGAATGCAACGTCCCATTTTAACTTGTCGGAGAGAAGAACCCTAAGCGCTGCGCGGTCCTCTTCCCTTTTCTCGAAAAGCGTTACAGTCCTAGGAAGTGGGGAGGCGTGAGTGGGAGCCGAAGTGGCTTGGAACGAAAAAGAAAAAAAGAGAGAGGGGGGAAAAAAAGAACGAGGCATTATTTACACCTGTATAGTCGGGGTGGCTGTCTTCGGCCCCGATTGCCTTAATTGTAAATCTTTTCCGCATGGTCCCAACTCCTGGCCCGGCCGTCTGGGTTTAATAATGCGCCCCGCATCCCGCCAGGGCTGGGCCGCAGAGAGCGAATCCCCGCCCCACCCCCGCGCGCTCCGCGGTAATTAGAGCCGCCGCCCCCCGCCCCGAACCACGCTCGGAGGTCCGGGAGGCCCGAGTCAGGCTTGTGGGGAGCTCGTATTTTACCGTCCCGAGACAAGAACAGCGAGCTCCAAAGCCCGCGTCTCCGCCTCCCCGCCCTCCGCGCCGTGGCTCGCGGGCAGGCAGCGGCGTCCACCCCGCACGCACCGCAAGTCGCGGGGCTCGCCGCGCAGGGCCGGCCGGGTCCGGAGCTGGCTGCGAGGGAAACGGAAAAAGCCACCCGGGCGGGGGACGGGAGCGCGCCGCGCCCTCCCCGCTGCGCTCGCCCGGCTGCCGGTTCTGTCCTCGAGCCTTCTCCTTGCCCTGAACTGCTTTCCAGCGCTTTGCAAGGCAGTCGCGCCTCTGGGGGTCCCAGACCTCTTCTTTCATTTTTGGGAACCCTTTCCCCAATGTGTCCCCCCAGCACCCCCCACGCGCCCCTGTTTATTCTGTGCGAGTCGAGGATAATGCGAGGTGGGGGTCCACGCGAGGGGGACACCGGCCGCAGGGAGAAGGGGAAGGGCAGGGTTCACAGTCTCACCAGGCCTCGGCGATCGGGCGTTTCGTTCTCAAAGAGAAAAGACCTGCGCCTGCTGCACCCGGCGCGCGCTCCCCGCCGTGCGCCCCGGGCGCCTCGCGCCGCCCCGCCCCGCCCCGGGAGCTGCACACCGGCAGGTAGCGAGCAGCCGGGGTACCCGCCCGCCCGCGCCTCGCTGGGTTCCCCGGGCGAGACGGGACCGGAGAACACCGGCCGGTCCCAGACCCCTCTGCTCGCCTGCGGGCTGGTGCGGCGTTTGGGGCAAGATCCGAGCCCTGTCCCCACGCGCCCTCGGGGGTGCCAGAGTGATCAGAGGGCGGCCGCGAGCGGCTTTTCGGGGTCTAAGCTCGCTCGACGAGGCCTGGGTCCGCACACAGGCGCGTCGGGTTTCCCTGTTCCGAATGGGGTAACGGAGAAGGCGGTAGGTGTAGCCCCCCAGATCAGAAACCGTAGCCCCAAGGATCTTTAGGGAAGTCCTAGGCTGTGTCTCACCCCTACTTCCTCCTAAGGCTCGCAGGCGACTGCGTAGCCAAGGTAAAGGAGGGAAGGCGCCGCGATGGTTCCCAGGACAGTCCTCTCCGCCCGCGGGAAGGATTTTTAGTATTTGGTTTGAAATGAAATGAATCCATCGAGGCCTGGGCGCTAGCAAAAGCAAGTCTTAGGAGAAGCGTTCTCACAGTTCCAAACATTGTCATGTGTTTGTCTCTCTCTTCTAAAACATGAAGGAAAAGGAGAAGAAAAAGCAGAAGGAGCAAAGAAAAGAAAAGAGAAAAAACTCCTCTAGCTCTTGGGTATTCGAACTCCAGGGCAGAGACCTTTAAGGGCTTCTTGGACCTCTCAGGCTTCCATCTGCAGCCCAGCCAGGCACTGGGAGACAGAGCTAACCTTCAGAGGGCACTGATTAGACCGAGAACAAATAAAATGTGCAGGATGGGGTGTGCATTTTTGCAAGGCAGGGATGGCTGGGCCTCATTGAAACAAAGTCTATCTCCAGGCCCTCCAGTTCACTCTGGTGACCCGAGGCAGGAGAATCTCCAGGTTGTTAGGAACCAAGGTGCAGTTACTCCTCTGCCCATGTAGTTACCTGGGTGGCAGCTGTGGTACGGTGGGTGATCATGGATGGCGGAGGGGGTGGGGGAGGAGCTGCCACTTGGTTCCGGGTTTGTGCAAACCAAGTACAGTAAGTCCAGAAAGTTTGTCTGGCTGTGGCCGGCTGCGCAGTGGCAGGTCGGGCCTGGAATTTGGATTCAGATCCCCAGGCCCACATGCTGGCCTTGGGAGCAGTTTTCCCAGCTCTCTACCTGCCAGGCACACCGGCAGGCAGGACCACCATCCTGGGTTGTGGGCCTGTAACAGGGTAACTGCAAGAACCCAAGTTTTTACAGAGGTGTTCGGGGAGGAGGAAGAGGCACTCTGCCTTCAGTGCAACGCTGAAGTCCAGGGTACTTGCAAAACTCACCCCTCTCAGTGTCTGGTGCCTACAGGAAAAGGCTGCTCTCAGGTGCCTTGGCACCTCCCGGGACAGCTAGCTGCGCTGGGCACTTTACTTCCCTCTCCCTTTGCCCTAACCAATTTAAGGGGGACAGCAAAGTCTACCTCTGGAGAGGAAGGCAGGCTAGAGCAGAGGGAAGCTCTGAGAAGGAAATGCAAAAGAGGGGGAACACACACACACACACACACACACACACACACACACACACACACACCACCCTGTGCCCACTCCTCCCTTTCCCTTGCCCCTTGCTTGGAAGTAAACGAAGCAGCACACACCAGTGAACTTCCAGCTCTGTTTAATTGAAACCCAGTACGGGAACTAGTAATGGATACTGCGCTCAAATTGGGAAAACGTGTCCCAGGCTAGCAGGGGGCAGTTAGTTCAGCAGATCTGGAGGAGCCCATCTTTCTTGGGCCTGTCAACCTTCCTGGCAGTAGTGGCCCTTGAATTTGCCATGCCCTCTCCCTTACAGGTCTGCCTGTTCCCCTGCTCCAGCTGCCCCCCAGGGGGTGAGACCTTCCTCCCACACCATCCCCACTGCCCTGGCACCAGCAACACCAGAACCAGTGGAGAGAGTCAAAGCACAGCAAAACACTGGCTGTGATTTCTCCAGCCCAAATGTCACCTTCCCTCTGCATTTAGGGGCTGGGGAATGCTTAGCTAGGTATCTTTTTCTTCTACTCCCTGAAAGTATTTTCTTCCCTAATTCCACACCCCACAAGCCCAAATCAGGGCAGCACTCACCAGAAGCCACTGCCATGCTTACCTGTCCTGGCTGAAAATCTGGAAAGATGGAATTGAAGAAAGGTATGGGATAGTCAAAATGCCCAGGGCAAGAGTCACTTCTGGCCAGCATCAGGCAGATTCCAGGTCAGATAAAAGGAAAGGAAAAAAGTCCCAGCCTTGAATTCACGTCTATAGAACAAGCAATGCCCACTGCTTTATCTCCCCCCCCAACCTCGCTTTTTTTTTTTTTTTTTGGTAATTGGGTAAAACACACACGCACAAAGAGAGCATTGAGAATGTAGATTGGCTTGAAATTAGGAAACCACAATTAGTTCCTTTTCCTGAGAGAGGGGAAAAAACCTTCACAGATGTATAAAAAGCACCCTCCCCAGACACACTCATTTCTTCACCCTTCTCTCTTCCATTTCCTTTCCAATTCATCTCAATCACCAGCCGGGGAAGGATTTGCCATTTTGCAGGGTGCTCCGCTTTGATACAAGGTGGTGGGTGTTAATAAGAATAATGCAGAGGGTGAAACCTTTTCATTTAGCCCCTGCCAGAAGCATATTTACATTAAGAGGTCTGATAAGGGTGGATTAAGGGCATAAGGAATGATGCTCTCGAAATGGTGTAAAACAACTGGCGCCAAAGTGAGTCGCTGGACTAAAAATACTGCTTCCCCCAGCTGGACAACTTTGACAATCTCCCTTCTGCACACGCGCTTCAGACTCTTACACTGAGTTGCCCTGATCAATAATTTAGAAGCATGTCAGAGGACAGAAAAAGAGGCGAGACAGGAAAACCCTTGCTCTGGGAGCAAAGCAGAAGCTAGGAGCTAGGGCGTCGGAGCCTCTCTCTCACCCAGGATTCCTACTCTCCAAGGATGGAGGGTTCTCCGAAGAAAAGAACCAGGGACTCGGGCCAAGTGGGGACATAGATGACTGGAGATGCCAAGAAGAGAAGGTGAAACTTCCAAGCCAGACAAGGGGGCCAAATCATTCTCTATGGCTGATGACAATGTGTCTCTCCCCAGCCAAGGTAGGGAGGGGAAGAGGCTTGATTGGGTCCCAGGAGAGCTATGTTCATTCTGTCAAGGTTAGTGGAAAAGAGGAGGGGAGAAGGGAGAGAGACACCCGGCTAGAAAGGCAAAGGCGGCTCAGAAAGAACCAAGAGAACCAGAGCAAATACGGAGAACGCAAGACGAGAGAGGAGAGCAAACAGAACCTAGAAAGCACGGCAAAAGAAACCAAGGCTGGAGGATAGACAGGGAAAAACAGAAAGAGAGAACAGAAACCAAACACAAGAGAGATGTGGGGGAGAGACACAAAGTAAAAGGAAGCAGAAAGGTCACACACCTACATCCGAGAATTGGAAATGGAAAAACAAAAAGACAAAAAGAAAAAAAAAGAGACATGTCCTACCTGGTCCAACCAAGAAAGAGGTTCATGCCTGTTCCACACAGAGGGAGCAAAGGAAGCTGGGCCCCCCCAAAGCCACCCCCCCCTTTACCCAGAGACACTAAGCTCTCCGAGCTTGCACCTGGCGGCAGGGGGTGGGGAAGACCCTGAGTTCAAGTTTCCAAGGTGAAACTCATTCCTGTGGGTTTGTGCAGGGGTCCTGGACTGGGTTCAGAACTTCACATGGGAAAGTCAGCATTCAGGTACCCCAGGGGTGTCTATGCAGGAAGGATGGCTGGGTGCTAGCAGGGACGAACCTCGAACAGTAAACAGGCGGTCCACAGGAAGCTGTTTCTCAGGAACCCTCGAGAAGAAAGTCCCATCTCCAGTGGTGACAAACTGAGCCTCAAAGAGGGTGGCGGCAGAGCGGCGGGGAGATGCAGTCAGTTTCCAAGCTGGTCCTTATAGAAGGCCCCAGATTCCAGGACCCAGTGGACCAAACCGACTGAAAGGCCCCTCTCCTGGAAAAGCTGACATATTGGCCACCCCGCCCTCCGCCCTTTCACGAGGCCTCAGACCCCAGGAGAAACACCGATGCCCTTCTGTCAACAGATTTCCCAATGCACAAGTGTCACCTCGCCCTGGAAAAAGCTCTGGGGTGCAAAGCGGGGTGAAAGTTGAAGAGGGAATAAGCGTGTAATATTCCTTGGCCAGACCTCACACATGCTGAAGGATATTTACAGCAAACTTGCCAAAGTAAACTACCCCGCCTACCCACCACTGGCCCCCTCCTCGCCTTTTTTTTTTTTTGTAAACTTCAGATAAACACCGTTCGGTCATCAAGGGGTCGCGACGTGTCCCCCTTGAGGGTTTGAGGCAGGTGGTGGCATTAAGGCAAAGTGGAACCAGCCGTAGCTTCCCTGGCATATCTGGGCAAGGCTGGCTTCTCTGCGGGGCCCAGGGCCCGAGCCAAGGATGGGGCCCTAGCACTGTTGCCTCCTCATACCAAGTTAGTATTTTGAGTCTCCTACCGTTAACCCTTGCGAATAGGCTCCCTTCCTGCGGACTCCTTTACACTTAGGGAGGGGAGTTTTTAACTTCCTTACTGTTTTTTTATTCTGGGCCTACCAGTAAGTAGAAACTTTTTGGTTGGTTTGTTTTGGTTCTGGTTTTTTGTGGAAGGTGTACAAAACTTCTGGGGTTCTTTCTGACCTAGATCGTGGGGCTCTTTTCTTCCTTTCTTTCACCCCGCAGGCTCTGGCTTCTTGCACCGTGTGAAGCAACCGGCTCAAGGTTTCTTGTGTATCTTTTGTTGAGCCTGAGGCCAAGAGAAAGAAGATGTGGGGTCTAGAAACAGCGAGAGAGCCAGAGAGAGGGGAAAGGAAAAAAAAAAAAAAAGCCCAGGCGCGCAGAGCCAGCGGCTGGAGCCTGAAGCCCGGCTCAAGGCGCGGTGTCTCGCAGGCTCTGCCGGAGGCCGGGCCTGGCACAAGGCTCAGGAACGCGATGGCCAATATTTAACCCGAATGCCGTGGCCACCAGGCCGCTTTTGTTTGTTCGCAAATTAATCACCCAGCGCACGGCCGGCGCCAGAGTGGGTTTATCACCCACCAGGAGGGGGGCGCGGCGGGCACGCAGAGACAAAGAGGAGTTCGCACCTTCCCGCTTTTGATCCCAGAATTACGGCGGCCTCCCTGCATAATACGAGCCTCCTGGGGCCGAGTCTGGGAGGTCAGTCATAATTGGCGGAAGTTTGCAGACCATTAGCAAGATGTCGACATTTTCGATTCAGAACCCCGCAAACTTTTCCTCTCCCCACCCCCACTCCCCTGCGCGCTGGAGTGGGGGGTGGGGGCAGAAGTGGAGAACTGGGGTGACCCCTGGGTTAAGTTAGAACCACAGACAAGAGTGGGCGATGGGGGGGCAGGGTTAGGGTCAGGAAGCGCTCTGGGTCCACGTTGGAGGCCAAAGCAAGTGGAGATATTTACAAGAAACTCAGCAAGTCCCTCTCCCATTTTCAGCGGACTGGGGAGGCCAGAATGCAGAGGAGCAGGGATACCTGCCTCTCTGCCCCGCACGCAGGCCCTCAGGGCATGGAGTGGGTGAGGAGGGGGCCAGTCCTGTTGTGATGGCAGAATTCCTCGCCTTCCGCGGGGCGCAGCGGGCAGACTGGCCGGCGAGTGCAGGCAGAACCAGGTCACGGGGATTTGGAGCCGATCTGGGCAGCGCAGCTAGAGGTCCCAGGCCCGCCGGCAGCAAGCACTTGGGGCCTCGGGCGCTTTGGGCCTCCGGGGACTCTCGAAGGCCCCCCGGGGACCTCGGCCGCCGGCATGAGGAGGATAAGGCCTGGTCTCCCGCACTATCCAGTAGGGGGAACGCAGCGGACCGAGAGGCAACACTCCGGGCCTCTCCACCTCTTTCTTTTCACTCTCCCTTTCAGTCTTCTCCACCGCAGGCAGAGAGGACAGACCCAAGGGGAATGAAAGGGGAGACCGAGTTCTTCGCACGCCTCGGTCCTCCTGGTGACTCCAGGGGATTCTCAGCGCTGGCGCCCAGCAAGCGCTCTTAACCATGTGCGTCAAAAATGCGAGGCTGGAGAAGCTCTGTCGCCTCAAAAGTTCCTCCTCTATCTTGGGACACTTGGCTCACAATAGGACCTCACTATTACCCAACAGTAGCTGCCACATTGGTCCCGGCAGACCAGGGGGCACCGGAAGCGAAATGCTTCAGAGGACAGAGCTGACCCTTAGACAGACATCCCACATCGAGGGTCTCAGCCCTCTAGGCCCGGAGCCCAGCCCTTTCTACGTGCCCTTTCCATTCCAATAAGCTCACCTATCAGGAAGAGCAAAGAGCGTTGACCCCCAACATCTCCCTCTAACGTCATCTAATCAGGGGCAGCCTAAACTCGTGCCCCCCACCCCCACCCCAGAAGCCAGAACTGAGTTTGGGGGAAGCCTCCAACCCCGATAGGCAGGAGCTGCAGTAACAAGGTTATCAGTTGTGCGACAGGTCTGATCAGAGAGGTCCGGTCGCCTCCCGCCCCTCCGCCCCAGGCGGAGGCCCCCACCCTACCTGAGCTGGAACCAGTGCCTTTGCCTCTGGGGTGGGGGCGTTTCACGGTTTGTTTTACAAATTCACCCCCGACTTCTGGCGAGATAAGTGCCCCGGTGGAGAAAGAACTGAGGCTCCGAAAGATAAGTGCGATGCCTGGAGGAGATACGGGCTGGCGCCCCCCCTCCAGCTCGCCCACCCCCCGCCCGCAGCGCCACACCGTGCCGGCCCCCGAGGTGAATACAGTGGCGTGGAATGGACAGGCCAGGACCTCGTCGGTCGCTGCAATCACTTTGTCCAGAGCCTCCATTCTCCCCTCTACACCCTCACAGACATCCGGGTGGAATACCGGGAGCCCGCATCCACACGAAAGATGAGATATAAAAGGGTTGGTAAACGCGTTTCAAAATATCCCGAGTCCATCTCCCACAGGGAGCGCAGCCAGGGCCCGGCGCGAGGGCTGTGTACGTATCTGCTTGTACGTTTGGCTCGGCCCCAGTGTGTGGTGTGGCGCGCGTTCGGGTACAGCGCACTGGGGGGTTTGGGATCTGCGCACCTGGCCGCAGGTGGGGCGCGGTGGAGAGGGGACAGGCACACTCGGGTGCCGAGATCTGGGCGCGTCCACGCGATCGTGTTTCCGCCAGCCGGCCCGAGGGGCGAGCCGCGCCGGGGCGCACGAGCTCGGGGATCTCTACTTAGCTGCGGCCGGGCGGAGCTCGGCTCCACGTGGGACTGGAGAGCGGCTGCTGCCTCCGAGTCTCCGCGGCCGCCGGCTTCGGTGGCGAGCGGCAGCGGAAAGGCAGCTCACTGGAAGCTCAGCCGCCCGCTCGGCTCGCTCGCCGGGGGTGGACGCGGAGAAGAAGCCGAGCTGCCCCGCAGCGGCCGCGGCTCGGCTCAGCGGTGAGCCGAGCGCACGAGAGGCGAGCGCCCCTGCCCGGCGCCGCGGCGCGCGCTCCGCCCGGCTCTCCGGGCCCGCAGGCTGGCTCCCTCCCTCCCTCTCTGTCTCTTTCCCTCCCCCTTCCTCCTCTTGGCCCTGCCTCCTCCCTCGATCCGGGGCTGGGTGACTGAGGCATTTCAGACGTGGGCTGAGCCGGAGCGAGAGCGAGCGAGCGAGCTCACGGGCTACGGCGATCTCTCGATAAGCCACCTAGAGGCGACTCTGCGCGCGCGCTCCCGGGTGGCTCCCGCCCTCCCTCGGATCATGTTGACATATTCACAGGACGGGCAGTAGTACCGCTGCGGCGCTGCGACGTTACAGTTTCCGACACCTTCTTTTTATAACTCAGCTCTATCCCCCAGCACTCGACCTGTGATAACCACGCCTATGCAGCCACACAATTGGTCCGAAAGCGTCAAAGAGCCAATCAAGAGGCCTCCGGCTCCCCGCAGCCCACAGCGCAGCCCGACCTTCTAGAGCCGCCGAGCAGACGCCGGGGGAATTCTAGAGGCGGAGGAGGGTGGCGAGGAGCTCGCGCTCGCCTCTCCGCGCCCTCCCTCGCGCCCTCCCTCTCTTCGCCCGCTCCGGCTCCCTCTCGCTCCCTCTCCCGCTGCTGTCTTCCCTCCTTTGCATTTCTCCCCTCTCGATCCTTCCTGCCCTGCGCGCCCGGACGCAGATTTCCGAAGCGAATTCGCTCACGGTTTCAAACAAGGCAGAGAGAGAGAGGAGACCCGGCAGAGGCGCACGGCGAGATTGGGATTGAAACCGAGACGCCCTCTCCGCAGCTCCGAGCGGAGGAAGGAGGAGGAGGAGGAGGGCGGACGGAAGCCAGTTTGCATGCAGTTCAAGTTTTGATAGCGCTGGTCGGAAGGGGCTTAAATCCGCTTGTGTTGTTGTTTTTCTTAAAGGAGAGAGTTTTTCTGCTCTCTTGCTTCCTTGCTAAAGCCGAGTCCAGCGCCTTGGCAGAAGCCACCAGCGAGAAAGGGAGAGGAAGAGATAAGGGGGCGGGGGAAGAAAAAGAAGAAGAAGAAGAAAAGGTAAAAAGTCTTCCAGGAGAACCGTTCGCGTGTGCAACAAAGACCTTGGGGGCTGGGGAGCGATCCGGGGACCGAGGGCTGCGGTGTCCGTGCCGAGCTCCGCGGCAGGGCTCCGGCGCGAGCTTCCGAAAGCGACTTCCACGGGCGGCTTTCTAAACACGCCAGGCTCCGCGACAGCCGCCCAGCGACTATGTCTCCTGATTTGTCGCCTTGCCCTCTTTAAGAAGCGGCACCCCCCTCCCCAAAAGACACGATCTTCCCTTCCTCTGAGGCGCTTTAGTTATTTCTTCCTCTTTTTGTTTTGTTTTGGTTTTTTCCCCCCGCTTTAAAAAAAAAAATGTGCTGCTGCTGCTGAAGGAAAAACAAAAATAAAAATAAAAGCAAACACGAGACAACAGCCGCGGACTTGTGCAGGCCCGGAGTGGATGAGCCTCTCCATGAGAGATCCGGTCATTCCTGGGACGAGCATGGCCTACCATCCGTTCCTACCCCACCGGGCGCCGGACTTCGCCATGAGCGCGGTGCTGGGCCACCAGCCGCCCTTCTTCCCCGCGCTGACGCTGCCTCCCAACGGCGCCACGGCGCTGTCGCTGCCCGGCGCCCTGGCCAAACCGATCATGGATCAATTGGTGGGGGCGGCCGAGACCGGCATTCCTTTCTCTTCCCTGGGGCCCCAGGCGCCTCTGAGGCCTCTGAAGGCCATGGAGCCCGAAGAAGAGGTGGAGGATGACCCCAAGGTGCATCTGGAGGCCAAGGAACTTTGGGATCAGTTCCACAAGCGAGGCACGGAGATGGTCATTACCAAGTCCGGCAGGTAAGCTAGCCCGTGCCGGGAGCCCCCTCCCCTGAGCTGGCTGCGGATTTTTCCACCCGAGCTTCACCTCTCTTCCCAGAGTTGCCGCTTTGCCAGTTGTGCAAGCTTGGTCGAAAACTTAGTTCCCCTGAAAAACGTGCACCGACTCCCGGGGCCCTGCCCCAGCCGCAGGAAGTTTCAGCTTACCTGGGCGCCTGCTGGGCTGTTTCCTAGCCCTGCATCCTGGGCTCCAGTAAAGGACAGAGGGGTTTTTCAGTGGAATCCAGACATCCTTTTAGGAAGCAGGAAAACCTCCTCATTTGCAGGAAGGTTTGCTCTTGGAACCTTTCTGGAATACCCTTAGCCTCGCTGAAATGTGAGGATATTTTAAAATGGGTTTTTATTTTCCTTTTAAGGAGAAAAGCCAAGAGCCCCTTTCTTTTGTGTGGGAGTGGGAGGCCTGAGAGTGTCCCCCCTCTCCCCCCTCCGCCCTCCTGCCCTTTCCTTTGGCCTCTGGGGCTGGAGGGGACCTGCGCCTGCTCTTCGAGGGTCACAGAGAAATGGAATGGCGTTGGGGTTTGTTCACCACAGAACTTCAAGTGGCTGTGACCCGAGAAGGAGCTCGACAGGCAATTTTGGATAATTAAGATTTTTGTTTGCAGACCTAAGGAGCCAGTTAGACTGTGCACGCTGCTCTGTGTTTGAATATTATAAATAATATTTTACACACCCTTTTGAGCTCCTTGCTTGACTCAGTCTTGCCTGGAAGACAGGGGAGCCCAGGGCAGTTTTAGAATCACTGATTTTTTTTTTAAATACACATAGCATTGAAGTTTATCGAGGCATCAAGTTGAAAGGTTAAAAATAAAGTTCCCCCTCTTGAATGTCTTCAGCTTTCTTCTCTCCTTCCAAGCTAAATGAGGCCAAAGTTTGGCATAAACTCCTCCTCAAACCCACAAGACGTTTAGTGAGTTCTCGCAGCGAAGTGCTTCCTTTTAAGTCAAAAGTACAAAATGCCAACACTCCAGTGAAAGTCAACAGCAGTCTGGTGGCACGATCGTGCAGTTTGGGGTTGGCCTAGGCAGTGGGGGCCTGTAGCAATAACTCAGGAGGCACTGGGGTTCTCCGACCCAGAGTCCACACTGATCCATTTCTTCCCGAGTACTTGCTCAAGTCCAATTCCATTTCGCCAGCAGCGGGATGACCGCCTGGCAGCAGGGAGGGGTACCACTTTGGGTGTTTATTCTCCGGATGAGTTTAACATTTTTCTCATCAAAGGGTGTAGAAAATTCCTTCCCTCGACTGATCTGTGCTTTGCTGAAATCTTCCCCAAAGCTGTCGAAAACTAACACACGCTGAAACAGACATGAACAGAAATTTCTCTGTACAGAGGGCAATCTGGAGTCACACAGAGGCTAAAAACTGAACAAGTCATTAGGGCAATGTGGTGTCATGATTATTTGTTTTGAATCTTGGGACACCTACTTAGACAGGAATTGGTTGTATTTACTACCGTGAGGAAGAAAATAGTTTTGCCCCCAGTTGCCCTACCCTGACAAAGATTACCAGTTGGTCAGTCCCTACAGAAAGTTTTAAACTTTGTTTAAATATTTTACAATAGATAAGAAGTGGAACTCAAGATTCTGAGAGATTTCTTTTTTTCTCTCTCGCTTTTTCTTTTCTATTTCCCGGTTGTAGGCGAATGTTTCCTCCATTTAAAGTAAGATGCTCTGGACTGGATAAGAAGGCCAAATATATTTTATTGATGGACATTATAGCTGCTGATGACTGCCGATATAAGTTTCACAATTCACGATGGATGGTGGCGGGTAAGGCTGACCCTGAAATGCCAAAGCGAATGTACATTCACCCGGACAGCCCAGCTACCGGGGAGCAGTGGATGTCTAAAGTGGTTACCTTCCACAAACTGAAACTGACCAACAACATTTCGGACAAACACGGATTTGTAAGTTCCACTGTGTTCTCGCTTTCCTTTTTTCCTCTCTCTCCAGTCAAAACTTTTTTCTTGACTTTCTGCAAACCCTGCACCCGCATTCCCCATAACCTCCCATGAGTTTTCGGCACAGACTTCTCTGCCTGGCTCGCTGTTGCTAAACATAGCAAACTTGTTTGATTTGCCACCGAGCAGGAGAGAGGATTCCGGGGTGTTTTCTCTCTGGAGGGTGGACAGCCTGGGTTCTAAGAGAAGTGAGGCCAGGGAAATGTACCAGGTTGTGTTCTATAGCAGCTCTGGGTCCTTAGTAGACGCTGGACCTGACTGATGTTGTTTTTAAATAAATTAATTGAGAGCTAAAATTGATTTTAAAGCTGTGTGTTCGTGAAGGTTTTGTTTTGCTTTAAAACATTGTGCTTCTCTTTGAAGTCTGCCATATTATTTCTTGAGGGAGCTTAAGGCTTCAAAGCTTTGCTCGTGTGGGTGAAAGGGTAGAGACACCTTACTGAAATTTCATTTGCTTTTACTAAAAGGCGATTGGGCTTGGTTGAGCTAGATTTATTAGAAACGAGGCGTAGATCTTTGGTGTTAAAAATGGTGTGTGTGTGTGTGTGTGTTGGGATTGTATCCATGGATTCGGTGTGAGAATGCCTACAACTCTCAGAAGACTTCAGTTGCTAGTAAAAGTCAGGCAAAGGACCTTTTGCCCCATCTCTTACCCCTCCCCAACATTTCAATAAAATAAACAAAGTGATAAGCAAGGAATAAGCAGAAAGATTAGTCCCAGGAAGACATGAATGGTGCGGAAATATCTTCAGCAGGCAGGAATTGCATTTGAAGTCCTTAATTTGATTACAGCATACATACTCCTCTCCAGAGTTCAGCTTTTGAGGGCTTTAAGTGGATTGGGCTCGTCAATTAGTGGGCGCTTAAAGTACTGAATCATTTGTAAATTAAAATGCATGTTTTTCTCTATCTTTTAAGAATTGGCCAAGGGATCACGCAGCCTGGCAGGGGAGTTATAGTTTTGGGACTCAGGTAGGCTAGGGTTTAAGATATGAATGACTCTCTTAGATGGGGGGGCACCCTTGGGAAGTTGAGGAGCAATTTGGATTCCCCAAGAGATACTGTCGATGGAGCAGATTGTGCCCAAGGAGTTACCCCTAGAAGTTGGGCTCCCAGCGTGGTACCCGGTGGTGGGGGAGATGTCAACTTGGCAGGGGTCCTCAGATCCCGTTTGTCCCGGTAAAGCCTTTTTCTGAGTGCATGCCCTCTTCCTCGCCCTGCAGACTATACTGAACTCCATGCACAAATACCAGCCCCGGTTCCACATCGTGAGAGCCAACGACATCTTGAAACTCCCTTATAGTACATTTCGCACGTACTTATTCCCTGAAACCGAATTCATCGCTGTGACTGCATACCAGAATGATAAGGTAACCACAGGGCCTTTTCTTTGTAAATTCTGCCATTTTCCTTAGCCCTTTAAGCTGCTTTGGATGAGGGTGAGAAAGTTAAAGAGAACTGGGGCGCAAGACTTGAATTTTCTTTACCAGTTGGACCTTCCATAGAACATTTGGAAAAGTGGGGGGCTGGCTTCTGGGAGGAGCCAGAAACAAAGCTCTCAACCAGCTGGGAGCCCAGTGCTGAGTTTAAAAATGCTAAATTAATTTTGTCACTGAGAAGGTCTTGTGGACTGGCGTTGGTGATGCCACTGCTAAGCCAGACTCCTAGGGCTCCGTCGTGTTTGATCCAGTAGCCGTTCTTTCTCTGTCAGGGGGGAAGGGTCAGGATAGCAGGTTTGAAAGGACCCAGCTAAAAATTTTAGGTCAAAGCCTTTTGGGGTCCTGGGAGGAGAATCCTAGTGGAGAGACCAGCTTTTCTTCCCTAGCCAGAAATCCTGAGTAGCTGGTCTGGTTTTTATTACCTTTTATACTGCTCGGTTTTTTATGGTGTGTGTGTATGTGTGTGTGCATGCGTGTGTGTGTGTGTGTGTGTGTGTACGCACGCGCGTGTACATAAGTGTGGGTGTGTGTGTGTGTGATTGAAAAGAAACCTACCCTGATCACAGGTCATGCTGAGTCCTTCAGAGGACTCCAGCTTCCCTGCAGGTAGCCAAGGGCCGCATTTCATGGGGAAGTTTTTCTCCCTTACACATGGGGCAGCACCTGCGAACTCTGGGTCTGAAGGCCTTGAAGGTCATGGGCACTGAGCACCCAGACAGAGAGAGTTCCTACGGGGCACGCGTGAGGGCAGCGACGGGTGGGGGAAGGGCTGAGGGCGGACTCTGCTCTGACTCCTGCCTGAGCCCTGGCCTGCAGCAAGTCCATTTCACCTGACCACGCCCTGTGAGATTGACCACGGGTGGGGTCACTGCTCAAGGGTCCCTGTGGATTTACAGTGGGGTTCCAGTGGGGGGGGCGCTGAAATCTCACCCCCTTCTCGCCTTGCCAACTGCAAAACCAGAATTTTTGCATCCAGTAATTTCTCAGGAGAAGAAGAATCCAAGCAAGGGGCTTTTTCCCACCTCCTTCCCAAGTAACTGTGTCTGTAACTCTACTTCAGGGGAAGGGGTTTAAAAGGTTGCAAGCTATGATGTTTTCCTCCGCTCGCAAAATGCCGGCCTCCCCTCCGGCCTCGGGATCCTGTGGAACTAGGTTGTGAATGTAATAATAAAATGTAGCGTTTCTGATCAGACCAAAAGGCCAAGGTTCCCTCTCCACCTAATGGCAGTGGCAGAACACATAAATGAAAACAAATGTTTCCGCGGTCATTCACTGCTTTTAAATCTGTAGTTGCCAATATTGTAATTCCTCAAACCACCGCTGCTCCTTGTCCGTCCTCCACTCAAAAAAAAAAAAAAAAAAAAAAAAAAAAAAAAAAACACAATCACTCCAGCACAAGGGTAGCAAAACCCCATAAATCATTTTATTAGGTCCATGGAAAAGGTTGGATAGAGTATGTGCTGGGTTGCATGCGCGCGCGTGTGTGTGTGTGTGTGTGTGTGCGCGCGCGTGCGCCTGTTTGAAGGCAAAAAAGTATTTGTGAGTATTTTATAATTAATTGCATTATATAAAAAATCAATAAAAACAGAATTTTCAAGTCTTACAGTTGTCTTTCTTGACAACTTGGAGGCTGTTTGCATTTCTAAAGGCAAGCTGTGTACTTGAAACTCTATCCTTTGGACAACTTCAGACCAGAACCCTTGGCTTGACCTGCTATGGGCCATACAAACCCTAGTACAGTTCTTTTTGCTGTTTTTCCTGGCAGCCTCCAGATTTCTGCCATGGTCTCCCCTCCCTTTGTCCTTAACCTGTTACATCCTGGGATCTCTGTAGGCAGTCACATTTCTGGGGGACTGTTGTACTGGGGGAATCCCTCTAGGAAACATTCTAGAAAGTGAAGCCAGTGCCTCTCTCTTGCTTGTGTCTTCTGTAGATAACTCAGTTAAAAATAGACAACAACCCATTTGCAAAAGGTTTTCGGGACACTGGAAATGGCAGGAGAGAAAAAAGGTGAGTCGAGACAGTCATTTCTTGGGCAATTTATAAAACAAACCACTTTTCTAGAATTTAACTGGCAACTATTCCTAAGGCCAGGCAAGCGCTGGCTCACAGAGTAAGAGTGGGTGGAAAAGCTTATTTCCCCTCCCTTATGTTCTTATCCTTGTACAAGCACTTTTTCTACCTATTCCTGTGACCTCTGGGGAAACTAACCAGGCTTACCCACAGTTGTCTCTGGAAGAAAAGTATAGTGCGGATAATAGATTCCACAAGATCCCTATTAATTGTTAATTAATTTAAGTTCATTGTGGGAAGGTTCTAGGAAGCCATGCCAGTCACAAAATGCTTTGGAATTTTTGCAATCTTGTCTCCCAAATACCATCAGACAGAGTGGGGGCCCCTTGAGGAATCTCCTGCTCCCTCCCTCTTTCAGGGGTACCATCAGACAGCTGTGGAACTATATGGGAGAGGCCCTCCCCCTCCCCCCCAACCTCTGTTCAGATTTTTCTACCAAAATCCAGAAAGTTACCCCTAGATTTTGAGCCTGCCCCCTCGGAGGAGAGGGTGAACATTACAAAATAATCTCTAACATCTAAATAAATTTGAACTCCAATTAATGTGTTGGTTCACTGATTACCGTCCAGTGCACCATGAAATAACCGCGTCCTCCTGACCGTGGACACCATGCAGGAGCTGGGCAGGCGGGGGACAGGCTGCACTATGCTCATGAGCTTGGTCACTCAGTTCCACCCTCTGTGCCACCTGCAGTTCACCTCTGTCTCTGGTCACCTTCAGCCTCTCTTGTTCTTGTGCTAGACAGAATTTCACAGCCCAAGCACCAGAGTCTTCCTGGTATCTTGATCTTGAACCTGCCTCTGCCCCCCATAGCCTGTCTTTGGCCTGGTTAAGAGGTCAAGAATAATGCCAGGCCCTGTGTGTCTGCCTCGGGTAAGCAGATTTCAGAAAATAAGTGTGGAGGTGTGGGTTCAGCTTTGCAAAGGGCAAGGCGAGCTAAGAAGGGATCGGTGCGTGACACCCCTGTGACTCGGGGTGTGGGCTTCCGCCCACAGGAAGCAGCTCACCCTACAGTCCATGCGAGTGTTTGATGATCGACACAAGAAGGAGAATGGAACCTCGGACGAGTCCTCCAGCGAACACGCGACCTTCAGCTGCTTTGCCCAGGCCTCTTCGCCAGCAGTGTCCACTGTAGGGACCTCGAACCTCAAAGGTAAGCCCGGCCACCTGTACTGTGACTGGACTCCAGGTCACCCCAGCCTAGATGTGCTGGGGCGGGGAGAGGCCCTGTGCAGGACTCGCCCTTTAGAAGCCAGAAGCCTCCTCTAGCTCTGTAAACAAAGGTCAGACAGGGTATCAGGTGTGTCCAGGCTTCCTAGAGCGCACGGGAGAGCTGGGGACCCCCTCCCCAAACCCTCACGTGCGTGTCTGCGTGTGTGTGTGTGTGTGTGTGCGTGCGTGCGCGCGCGCACACGCGTGTGGCCTGTTGGCAAGATCAGCTATGGGAGAACACCTAAAGTGTCCCCTGCTTTCCCTTCTCTACCTGCCCCTTCTCCCAACCAAGACCACCTCCAGCTGAGACTTTATTCACCTCCAGGGCTTGGGGGGGATTCTCAGCCCCCCAGAAACAAAGGAGGGGCTGAGACACCCACTGGAGAGCCACAGTTGACCCAGGGGTTGGGGTGGGTGGGTGCCTGGGAACCCCACTGTGGAGGCGGGCGGGGCGGGTGGAGGAGAAGGTTCAGATCCTCAGTGGGTTCCCTGTTTAAAGAGCAGGACCCTGTTTATTTGGAAAGGCGAACTCCTGAGAAGAACCCTGTTTCTCAGTCAAATAAGACCAGAGCCCTTTAGGTCTTCTACCCCTTGAAACAGAAAAGAAGATCCCTTTTTTTCTGGGTTTTTTTTTTTGTTGTTGTTGTTTGTTTGTTTCCTGATAGGACACCCACAGAAGCAAAAGATTCTGTGATTGCCCTGCCCTGAAGTCCCCCTGGGGCAGGGGTACTGCGGGGAGGGGTGTTTGCTTCCACCAGTGCCAGTTCAGAGGACCGGATTCTCTGCAAACAGATCTTAGAATTTCCACCCGTACATGTGTGAAAGGTGCTCTCATGGGCCAATCACCAAAGAAAGACCCAGATGGTACCTGGAATGTGTCCCCGCAGAGACCTTTAGAGCAACTTTCAGCAGAAACCTTTCAAGATTTTTTATTTTTAAAAAGTCAATTTGCAATCAAATGGTTCTGCCTTCCCCGCCACACAGCAGGAGCTCTGTAGGTGCCTGTTTTCAGAAAAAGATCATTATAATAAGGGCCACCGATTTGCAGGATGTCTGGAGGCAGGAGGTTAAGAGGGGTGTAAAATGCTTTGAATTCATTATGAACTTAATTGAATCCGAGAGCAAAGGTGTTAAATGTCCTCGGGCCATTTTGCAGATGAGAAAACTGAGGTGTGGAGAGGACCAAGGGGCGCTTCTGGGGTTGTGCAGCCAGTAGGAGGTCCAGCTGGGTTCCCACTGAGAGCAGATGGGTGATGGCCCGGGCCAAGCTAACCCTTCCTCCCGGGCTTTTAGATCTGTGCCCCAGCGAAGCCGAGAGCGACGCCGAGGCGGAGAGCAAGGAGGAGCACGTCCCGGAGACCTGTGACGCGGCCAAGATCTCCACCACCACGTCGGAGGAGCCAAGCCGCGACAAGGGCAGCCCGGCCTCCCTTAAGCCGCACCTCTTCGGGGCCGAGCCCAGCGGCCGGGCCCGGGACAGCGCGCGACCGGACAAGGCGTCTCCAGACTCACGCCACAGCCCGGCCACCATCTCATCCAGCACCCGCGGCCCGGGCGGGGAGGAGCGCAGGAGCCCGGGACGCGAGGGCGCAGCGGTGGCCAAGGCCGAGGAGGCGCGCGCGCTGCCCGGCAAGGAGGCCTTTGCGCCGCTGCCGGTGCACTCGGACGCGGCCGCTGCTCACTTGCAGGGCCCGCTGCCCGGCCTCGGCTTCGCCCCGGGCCTGGCCGGCCAGCAGTTCTTCAACGGGCACCCGCTCTTCCTGCACCCCGGCCAGTTCGCCATGGGCGGCGCCTTCTCCAGCATGGCTGCAGGCATGGGGCCGTTGCTGGCCACCGTGTCCGGCGCGTCCTCCGGCGGCGTCTCCGGCCTGGACTCCACCGCTATGGCCTCCGCGGCCGCGGCGCAGGGACTGTCTGGGGCCTCCGCGGCCACCCTGCCTTTCCACCTCCAGCAGCACGTCCTGGCCTCCCAGGTAAGCTAGCGCCTTCCGGCCTCTGCAGCCCCTCCCCCTCCGGGGCCCTCACTCCGCGCCCTCCCAGGGTTCCACCCCCCCATGGCTTTAAATAACACTCACGTTCTAATTACTTGTATTGACCGTTTGGTAGACACAAAACTTATGTCACCAGCCATCCTGAACTCATCTGCTCTCCCACATAAAACCTTCAGAAATGTTTTTCTAAGGCCTCTAGGTCTAAAATAGTAGGTCCATAACAGCTCCACGTAGCCAGCAGTGAGGACCAGGCCCTCTTCTAGCTGCTGGGTCTAGTCTGACTCACTGGATCTTACCCTTCAGCAAAACTTTTAGCACATCTGCTTTTCAGGTGGAAGGGAAGAGGCCCAGAGATGTTGAGGAACTTGCCTAAGGTCACACAGCCAATCCCTGGTGGAGCTGAGACTGTTCCCAGGCAGGCTGACACCAGGGTTGCTTTCAAGGCTTTTTTTTTTGGTTTAGGGTTTTTTTTTTTTTTTTTTTTTTTTTTTTTGCTTGAGAGCTGAAATGTCTCTCAGAGGTGTCTTAGACACTACTGCCCCCCAGGAATTGGACAAGAGGCAGACAGGCTGGGGAAAGGGAATGAGTTCTTGGGTGAGCGGCTTTTCCTCCCTGGGGGTTCACAGCTGCCCTCCCTACCCCCAGAAGGCCATCCACTCCCACCCCCTCCTCCAGTTCAGGGTTTCTGCATTTGTGGAACCCATAGGACTGGGTCAGGATTGCGCGCGCAGACAGCTGTGCCAGGGTGCCGGGCGGCCGGGGAGAAGGCTCACGCCGCCCAGCATGCCTTGAACCGGGCAGAGGGTGTCTGGGATTTCTGCAGGCACTGGGCTTTTGTTTTGTCTAAGCACATTTGTCTCCCTTCCCAAGCCAGGAGGCAGGCTGGCTCCCGGTCTGGGAGGAGGAGGGAGGTGAGCATAGCCTTGGTTTCTCCCTGCCTGCCTGCCTCAGTTTCTCCTCTGCAGGCCCCCTGCAGACCTCCTCCCGGTGGGCAGGACACAGGCACGGCAGGTGCTTCCTCAGGGGAGGGTACAGAAGCAGAGCCCCTGCCTTGTGCATTTTGCTTCTTGCCAGAATACCTGGGGGCCACCTCCTGTCCCACCTGTGACACCCATTTCACGAATTGCTTGGGCTCTGCTGGTGACATGTCCTTTAGCCTCCCCTCTTTCCTGTTTGCTTTCATGTTCCATCTCTCTTTTTTTTTTAATTGGGAAACTGTTAGGATTGGAGTGAGGGCATGGGGGAGGGCCAGAAGGACAAAAGTCAGTGATCTGTGATAACCTGGGTCCCCCGGTTCCCCCCCACCCGCGCCAGCAGCCACTGTCCCCAAAGCAGGTGCAGCCACCCACCCCGCCCCCTTCCAGGGGCCGGGCCCCCCAGGCCTGCTGCGGGCCAGGCTTGCTGACTCGCTGTGTCCTCTCTTCCCCCGCCCAGGGCCTGGCCATGTCGCCTTTCGGAAGCCTGTTCCCTTACCCCTACACCTACATGGCAGCGGCGGCGGCCGCGTCCTCGGCGGCGGCCTCCAGCTCCGTGCACCGCCACCCCTTCCTCAGCCTCAACAGCCTGCGCCCGCGGCTGCGCTACAGCCCCTACTCCATCCCCGTGCCGGTCCCCGACGGCGGCGGCCTCCTCACCACCGCGCTGCCCGCCATGGCCGCGGGGCCCCTGGACGCCAAAGCCGCCGCCCTGGCGGCCAGCCCCGCCTCGGTCGCCGCCGTGGACTCGGGCTCGGAGCTGAACAGCCGCTGCTCCACGCTGTCCTCCAGCTCCGTGTCCCTGTCGCCCAAACTCTGCTCGGAGAAAGAGGTGGCCACCAGCGAACTGCAGAGTATCCAGCGGCTGGTCAGCGGCTTGGAGGCCAAGCCCGAGAGGTCCCGCAGCGAGTCCCCCTAAGCCCCTCCCCGGCAGCGTCTCTTCATTCCAGTTCAATCAAGTCTGCAGTGCACTTTTTTTTGGATGTAAAACAAACCACACGGCGGCTGTGGGCTTCCCCCTTGCTTTTGGGGCCGGTGTCTGGGGAGGGCGCCGGACTCCCTGGAGAGAGAGCGCTAGAGCCAGGCCCTGTCTTCTCGGTGTGGTTTATGTATCCGGGATCTGGCTCGCATTCTGGGGGCTCGGAAGCGTCTGTTGCATTGAGCAATGGGGGGCAGCGGCGGCTGGGGGGGAGGGGAGGTGGAGTGAGAAGAGTTTTATTCCAGAACAACTTCCATCGAGGCTGTTCTGGAAGCTGTAAGGCCACCCGGGAGGAGGGGAGGTGTTGAAAGCTATCTTCCCTCCACGTGGGTTTATATATAAATATATTTTTTTCTCCTTCGCTCTGTTAAGTGGAAACAAAAATTTAAAAAAAATTTTTTAAACAGGGACAAATGAATACATGACCACGATTCTGTTTGTAAAGATTGCAAACTTTATAGGCAGTGACTTGCGAAGAATCAGTTCTCAGTAAATTGCTGGGCAGGGGATGTTGGGGGTGGCAGGTCCTTGCTCTTCTTGTTTAATCTCTATTAAGAAAATCTGTGTCTTCTTAATATTCTCGTGATGTTTTAAGAGCCGCTGTAGGTCTCTTTCTGCATGTTCCACAGTCATGTATTTGTGGGTTTTCATTTTGGACGCTTGCTTTAGAGAGAACGATTTAACCCCACCTCCCTTCCCTCAATCCTGTGCCCTGAACCCCAAAGAAATGGGATGGGGGGGGCTTCCAGGGAAGGGGTTGGGAAAAGAAAGATTGAATTTATTTTATCTAAGCTCTGTATAGCAGGATTCATGTTCCTCTCTGGTGGTTCGTTCTCTTTCCTGTATATGCAATAACAAGGTTTTAAAAAAATAATAAAGAAGAAGCGAGACTATTAGCCAAAGTATTTATGTAATTATTCGATAACTCTTGTAAATACGTGGAATATGAATGCTCAGAAAATTAAAACTTTTAATTTATTGACAATTGTACATAGCTCTGTGTAAATAGGTTTGCAACTGTCAGGTTTTGTTCTTGTTTTCTTGTAGTCGGTTTTTATTTCCAGGTCAAAGGATTGCTGTTCACACTAGGAGACGGACTTCCTGCACCAACACCTACACACTTTCTGAAAGAGCTGTCTGCAAAATTGTTTTTCTTCTTTTTTTTTCATGTTCAAGAGTGCAGGGAAAGTGCTATTTCCTATTTTAGCCAAAACTGGGGAGGGGTTTGGCACTTCCGGCTCCACATTAAATTCCTTAAAATCTAACACCCCCAGCCCCACCCCTGCCAGGGGGTCTGAAGATTACCGTGGGCTGGAGGGGCTGTGGTTTGACTTTCTGATTTTTCTTTCGTATTTGTATTTGCTAGTCTCTGATTTCCTTAAAACAAAGTGGAATTTACTGCTGTGGTCAAATTTGATGGCGTTTTAAGTTGGTGCCTAGAGAGAGGAAGAGAAAGAGATTCACAGTTCAAAAGTTACATGCTCAGAGCTGGTCTGGAAAGACAAAAACCCATGAAGGTTATCTTTTTGTTTTAGCTGTTGTTGAGTTCTTTGGTTTTTCTGTGTTTTCCCCCTCTTTAAAACATCACTGAAATTTCAATAAATTTTTATTGAAATACCTTTGGGCCTCGTGTTAAATGCTTATTTGATGGTTGTCCGAGAAGGTGGAGACCAGAAAAGAACTTGGTCTTCTCCTCTGGCCGGCCTCCTTCCCTTTGCCTTTAAGTAATTAAGACCGCCCCCAGCGAAGCAAAACGACTTCTCACTCAAGTTACAAAGCTAAAAACAAAAGTCCCTGACTCCAGCGCAGGGAGCCGTTCCAATCTGAAAACACTTTTCCTTTAAATTAGGCAGCAAACCCTGGAGACAAGTGGGACCTGATTAGAATTCGGGAAGGACAGTCCTTTCAGCTACTTCAACTAACAGAAAAAGTTTTCCCTTGGTCCCTAAGTCAGTGCCCCCCCACCAGGAATCCGACCAAAAATAAGCTTAAGAGCCAGGAACGCTTCTCCGTTGTAAACTCAGTGCACCCTTTTGATCTAGGAGATGCAGGTCAAAAATTGTGCATGATGTACTTGGCCAGGGAAGAGGTTCACAGAATCCCCGCACTGCCCAACCCGGCTTGGCCTGGCGGCGCCCTCCGGGCTGTGAGCCCCGTGCCCCGACCATCTGGGCGTCTCGGAGGGGACCCGGCTGGCCCCAGGCGCTCTGGCCAGGCCGCACCCACTCGAAGTCCGGTGTGTTCTGCGCTGTGTGTCATGCAAGGGAGGAGGGACGTGTTCCTTGCAAAAGAAAGGTACTTCCAGAGTGCACATGGGACCAACCTCCAAGGGAAGAGCCGCCCTGGAGACCCGCATGGTCCCCAAAGCTCCCCTGTATCCAGTCTCTGGGCAGCTCCATTTATTTCGGAAATAGCCGATAAAAAGTGGGGAGGCGGTGTCAATGTTTCAGTCTCCCCACTCCTGCTTTGCGGTGGAGGTGTGCCTGTCTTGGGGTGCAGGGTACAACACCGGAAGGTCAATCCTAAACTTCGCTCGTCCTGAGGGTGTTGGAGACTCGGCCGGAGCCTGCCAGTGACTGACTCACCCACCCCCACCCTGGAGCCCGCCAGCCGGGCCCCAAGTCGCTGTCACCTTCAGGCTTCTCGAGTGACCAGTGAGGAGGGACCCCTCTCCAGCCTCGTCCTGTCCTTGGAAGAGGATCAGGTCGAGACCTTTTGGAGAAGGGGGGCAGAGCCGTCCATATCTAGCTAGACACATGGGGAACACCCCCCAAGTCTCTCCTGAACTGTCTGCCAGGATCAAGAGGGGCGATAGCTGGCGTGGCGGAGGATGGCTGGCAATTTTGGGGGTCAGAGCTCCCCGGAGAGACTCCCCAGTGTGCACCCCGTGCACCGCAGCTGCTGCCAATTGGAGCCGGGCTTGGGACCTAAAACCCGAGTTGGCCCAGCTGGGAGAAGGTGTGATTGCCGGGCTGTGTCCAGTTTCGTGGTTCCAAATGGAGGAGAAAAATAACTCGGTTTCCAAGAGGGACAAAAAATTTTTTTTGCCTTTTCTTTCTCAGTCTATATTTAGATACCTCTTCCATCCCCCAAATTTGGGGACCGTGCTCAAAAGTGGGTCCTGCCTCTTCTTTCTTTTCTCTGTAATCTCCTGGGTAGCTTATTTGTATATAGTGATGTTAATGAGTAACTCTAGTGGCGCTGACGGACGGGGGTGGTGGATGGCTCGCAATCTCTGGCTTTCGGAGCCTATTACTCACCTGGCGCCGGTCGCAATCTCGCCGCGGGCTTTATGGTGGCTGTGGCGGCCGCCGAGGCCACTCGGGCCGGCGCCTTGGCCGTTTTCCCCGGGCTTCGAGTGCCACCTATCTGTCTGCTCGACCAATGCGCCCGGATGGCTGCCTCTGGCCCAGCACCCCAGTGCCTCTTGGGGTCGGACCATGAGCACCGTGTCTGTGTCCCTTTCTGCTCCCCACCACCCCCGGGTCACACCCCACTCACGCACCCCATCCCCAGCCCCAGCCTCGGAAGAAGCAGCCACTGTCCCTTCCTGGATGTCGGTTTGGGCCTCAGAGAGAAAACCCTCCCCTCTCCTTTGGGTTTGCAAAGATACTCAGAAATTCAGCGTGGGGACCATCGCTGGTAATTTTCTCTCCAAACATTTGGCCAGTCCTTGTAGAAATCTGTGGAGCCCCGCGTCGGGGGCGACCGGCACCTGGGATGAGCGGATAATGCCCTGCCCTTCCAACCTCGAGCCCCTCTGGGGGCTGGGGTGGGGCAGTGGGGGGTTACCCCCTTTGCCTCGGTGCTCCCCTTCTTACTTTGTAATTCTGCAAGTTTTCGTTTTGTAAACCCGGCTTGAGTCTACAGGGACGAAGGCCACAGCGGCTCAAGCAGTGGTCAACCACCAGCCGGCCGGCCCAGCGACCTGGGGACTGGCAGACTGAAGGCGACCAACGCGGGTGCCATCCCGAGCCCCCTTCCCGGCCTGCCTGTCCTGCGCGTCGGCTCCGGGCCCGGCTGCACCCTGGCGTCTGGGACTCCGAGGGGCGGGGTGGGGTCGCCTTCTGCTGTGCTTTGAGCTGCGGGTGCAGGCGTCCCGATTCCTGCTGACCTCCGGGCGCTAATTGCAGGGGTCGAAGGGCGCTCTGGGGCGGAGGCAGAGGTCACGACCCTCAACTCCCCTCCCCGGGCTCCTGGCAATCCCGAGGGAGCGAGGGGTGTGTGCAGGCTGGGAGTGTGTGCCTGCGCGTGTAAAAGACCTCTCTCTGGACCTGCACTGTCCTGGGACCCACCCTTTACGTGTGTGTGTTGGGGGGGGGGAGTCCCCAAAGAATAGGCCCTTAAAAAAGTCCATCCAAGAAGGCAAACCCGCGTTCTGACTGCTCTCTGAACCAGTGGACGGCCTCAGCTTGGGCACTGCCACAGCGCTTTCTGCCTCGCTGGTTTCCAAATTTGACCTCCCAGCTGCCAGCCAGGACAGGGGCTGTTGGGGTGTAGGTCTGATGGCCATCGGACCTTAGCTGTTACAAAGGGAGCCGTACAAGTTCGTGGTGCTAGGTGGTAGCTCTCAGGGCATTTAGAGCGGAGGCCAGGAATGGCAGGTATGAGAAAGGTGTGTGTGTGTGTGTGTGTGTGTGTGTGTGTATCTGCACACGTCGCTTCCAATTTGGATTTAGGAGTTCAAGTGCGAGACAGTTCCGGATGGAGATGCATTGAGTTGTTTTATAATCAAATGTGTGTAATCAAGAAGATACATTGCAGATGTGAGGATTCAGAGCACCCGAAACACCACAATAAAACCAGCGGGCACTGGAGGGGCACGTGCGTGTGCTGGGCACTTGGTGAGCACCCCACAAAATGACCCCTGAAGTCTTCCTGTTGACCCGACTGGGGTACACGATTTTAATCCTGTTCTACAAACAGTCAAGTCACTTACCCAGTTATCATCATGGGGAAGTGGTGTGACCAGAAGTCCAGCACGGAGGCCTGCAGGACACCCACGGGTCGCCATTCTTAACTTAGGGGGAGGCGTGGGGTGCTGTGAGGCGCAGGCCCCGGCTGCAGAGAAATTTCTGCGTGTGGTGGGGCTGGCAGTGTGTCTGTCTCCGCAGGAGAGTATTTTAGTGTCCTTGAAAATCTACTGTGTGGCGGAAAGGACGCTTTCCTTCCCCATTCCCCTCCCTTTGGTGTCCTAAAACAAAGAAAGGAGGGAGGTGGAGGGGTTAGGGCCTTTTTGCCAGGTAAGTGGAGGCATCTGAAGATACCGGCAGGTGGGCATTGAGAGAAAGGGCAGGCAGACAGACAGGGACAGACAGGCATGTGTCACCTCTCCAACAATACAGTTTTTCTCTTGGGCCAGGTTGGGAAGCAGGACCGGGCTTTGGGTGTCGCAGGCTCTATTCTATTCCTGCTTCAGGGCGTCCCTGCACCCGCTGCATTTACAGCACTCTGTCTGCCCCTGGTGGGCGTGCCAAGGTCCCAGAGCTGTACGAGGTGGGTGCGGGGGTGGGGGGGGCGCTGTGGACACACACATGGTTGATCCTTTCCTGGCTTGACCCTGCCTGCCCAGCTCCTAAGCAAATGTGGTTTCCCCTGCCCTCCCGCTTCCAATTCTTTAGCCCCAGTTGGAAACTAAGGACTTGTCCACTGGAGACAAGGATTCCACCAAGAAGCCGGAGACCCCTTTCCTGCCGGATGCATGCACTCTGCAACCTGGGCAACCTGGGCAGCCTGGGCCCCATGCTACTCACCCCGAAGCAAGGCCCTGGTCTGGCTGCAGACTGGGCAAGGGTGACAAGAGCACCCAGGCGGCTGGGATGAAGTCGGACAGCCTTGGCATCCCGGGCCTCAGATTTGAGTGCAGTTCCTGGAATGGGGTGCAAAAGTTGGGAGCGGGGAGAAGGGTGTCAGGGGCATCGGAACCTGGAAGGGGCCCTTGGAGCCCTCGGCTTCCCCCATCCCCAGCCACCCCGTCCTTCGGCCGCAGTCAGCCGGTCTATTTGAGCTTTTGAAATGCGATCCTTGCACCACTTCGGTTCCCGCTAATGACCCGGGCTCGGGTTTCGGTTGCGGATGGCACCGGAGGAGGGCGCCCAGGCGGCTTCCCCAGCCGCACAGCCACCCTGGCCAGCCGGCCCGGCTCTTCCCACCGCTGGGGTGGGCCCAGCAAGGCCCATTCTTCCCCCAAGTTCCCTGTCTCAAGGATAATAGGGCCACCCAGCTGACACCCAGCGTGAACTTCCTTCCTGCTGCTCTTGGTCATCTCCGTGGCCCTCCACCCCGTCCCAGGGTGGCCATCTTTGATGTCACTTTGTTCTGGGAACGGAGTCAGTGGTCTCAGGTCACAGCCCAACCCACCACCCTCCCCAGCCTGGCAGTGCTGCATGGAAGACCTGGACTCCCAGGGCCGCTGTCCCGCAGATCGGTGGTGACTTCAGTTCATTGGCAATTCCCTGGACTCGACCCTGGAGACTCCTAAACTCATCCACCCAAGTTTGTCACTTACGCAAGTTCATTTCAGATTCTCAGATACCTCGATTCCAGCTAAGTGAAGACCCTCAGAAACGGCAAGAGGAGCTAGAATTTAGTTGAGGACTCAGTCTCCCTCTCTCTCTCTCCTTATTTTGAACCCAACTCTGGACCAAGAAAGGGCCTCAGGCACTGTGTAATTACTTGATTAAATAATGTCATGAACTCATCAACCCAATGCTTATGAACGGTCATTGTCACCCTCAATGAGTTCTGGGTTAATTTCCTGTCACCAGGGTCACTCTCCCTTGGCTATCTGGGTCATAAAAGGAAACCACTTTTCATAAAACAAAATTCCTGTTTACTAGGTGCTCCCGACCCACCGCAAGATCAAGGGTAAGAGGATTCGCAGGGGAGGTAGGTCCCCTTTGTGGGGGACCAGGGCTGTCCTGGTGGGGGGCTTCCTGGCTTTTCCGTACATCACAGTGATATGATCCGGTACCAGGCAGGTTTCATTTTCTTCTGCAGCTTTGGAAAGAAGATTCAGTTTTTTTTTTTTTTTCACTAAAGCCACCTCGTGGAGCCAGGGGTTCTGAATATTGGAAGATAGGTGCGGGCGTCTCAGAGGGGATCCTTGGGGTTCTGAGGGTCACCTGGACCTTTTTCTCAAGACCAAAATTAACAAGGTAAAGGCTGTGTCTTTCCCTGCAGATAATTCCTTTTATCTTTATGGCCCAGAACAAAGTAACCACTTACCCAAGACATGTGTGTGGGTCTAGCCCCAACATGTCCCCAGGTCCCTCTAATTTCTCAGGTGGAGGTTACAGCCGTCTATGTTCTGTCCTCCTCCTTGCTTTGGTCTCTTGCTTCTTACTCAGGCAAACACAGCACAGCACAGGAAAATCCACAGATGCAGGGAAGCAGCGGGCAGACGCCCAGCAGTTCAAAGGACAGGAGGCTCCTTCCACCTCCCTGCTCTCTGATAAGGCAGGACCCAGGGGCGGTCCCTATCGCCCCCAGGCTCAGCCTAAATGAATGCTTTCTGGATGTCGGGGCCGCAAAGGGTGGAGTTCTTTTTGGCGTCAAGCTGAGGTTGATCTTAAGTAAGAGGATGCAAACTGAGGCGCCATCAGCACCCCCAGCGCCTGCGTTTCAGCCCCCAACCACGCATTCCTCACCAGCCTCTGTTCCTCTGCAGACTCTGGAAGGCAAGTCCGGAACCCGGGGACACAGCCTTTTCTCTCTGTGTCACTTCTGCGGTGGTTTGGGTTGACATTAATATTCTCCAGGAGTTTTTTCCTGATTTCTTGGAACATCCTGGTTTCCGAGTTAGGGCAGAAAGTTCAAAACAGGAAGAGGGGAGTCGCAGTCAGCCAGCACTGCCTCTGGCTGGGTTCCTGCCCAGGGGAGAAGAATCTCAGCTACCTGTTTTGCAGAGCGCAGGAAAGGGACGCACGAATGTAACTTTCCAGCCAGAGGCCTGGGCCCTTTCTTAGGCTGTTCCTTTGCCGCCATCTGCTGGTTAGATGGGGACGTGCAAGAGACTTTTCCAGTACCGTCTTCATTCATTCATTCATCATTCATTCATTCAGTCATTCAGTCATTCATCATTCATTCATTCATTCATTCACTCATTCATTCATAAAATCATGATCACTGAGACATGATTTCTCTTCTTATGCTTTCCAGTGACACGAGCATCAGGTCCATTCTCTGAATGTTGCTCTGAAGTAGAATGCTTCCCTAGCATAAGTGAAGCCCTGGGTTTGATCTCCAGCACTGCAGAATAAACAAACAAATGAATAAAATTAAGTAAAAATAAAAGTAAGATACAGAAGCTGACGATATTGCTTAGTGGCAGTGCCCTTGCCTAGCATGCACAAAGCCCTGGGTACAAACCCCAGCACCAAAGAAAGGAAAAAACAAACAAACAAATAAATAAATCAAAATAAAAAAGGAGAAGAATATGGTGACAAGCAAGAAGCTGGAGTTTGTCTGAGTGTGGCACCCACCTGTACCGTCAGTACTGACGAGGCTGAGGCAGGAGGATCCTTGAGATTTTGAGACCAGCCTGGGGTACCTAGTGAGTTCAAGGCCAGCCTGGACTATATAGGGAGACTCTGTTTTAAAAAGAAAGGGGCAGGTGGGTGGAGAAGGTGGAGATGGAGATGGAGAAAGAAAAAAACCTGGAACGTGAAGGCAGAAAGACAGGGCTGAGTCCTGGTTTTGCCGTCTACTTGCTGGGCTCTGGCCCTGCAGTTCAGGCTGGCCCTCAGCTCACTATGCAGCCCAGGCTGGCTGCAGACTCACGGTGACCCTCTGGCCTCAGCCTCCCCAATGTTGGGATCACAGGTGTGTGCCACACGCCCAGCCGCTGGGTGTCCTTTATGCAGGTGGCCTAAGTCTTCTGGTCTCAGTTCCTTACAAAGCAGGAGTAGAGTAAGACACAGGAACCCACAGGCAGGTGTCCTGGGACAAGTGAAGGACAGATAACACCTTGTGAAGCGCTGGCCGCACAATGGCTCCTGTCCCCTCCCCCCTGGGCTGAGCAGTCTCTGCCTGCCAGGGGCCCTGGAGAGTTGCTTTCTCTCTCTCTCTCACACTGTTCCCATCTCAGTAATTGAAATCACCAGTAGTCAATGAGCAGGGATCCCGGGTATGGCCGGAAATACCCCACCACGCACACAGGGGGCTGCCTTTCCAGCTAGCTGGCCCCTCAGGATCCCTGGGCTCGTGCGGCTCCCACACCCACCTGTGCCCTCCTTCCCTCCAGTCCACTGCCCATGTCACAGCAGGCCTGGCACCGAGGCCGTGGGCCACAGCATGTGGCTGCCCCCGCCCATAGAACCCAGCCCGTCTTCCATGCCCTCTGGGCGCCTCCCCAGTTGGGGTCTTATTTCTTTCTCTAGCCACATCTTGTCTGAGTCTTCCTCACCCTCCCAGGCTGGCCTTGAACTCACTGTAATCCTCCTGCCTCAGCCTCCTGAACACTGGGCCCATGGGTGTGCGCCACCATGCCTGGCCCCTGATTCCCTGAAGCCAGCTCTCTAGGCACCTCTGCATTCCCGTCCTCCTCACTCACAGTCTTGCTTATGCTGTGCCCTGGGTTCGGGACCACCAAGGTGGCACTTGGTGAGCATTTTGCATTCTCGTGGGTAACCCTCCGCTGTCTGTCCTGGCGATTGCAGGACACTGAGCAGCATTTATCCCTGGCTCCCACCTGTGAGATGCCCATGGCACCCTCTCCTGCAGTTGTGAGGGTAGAAACCGTCTCCTGAAACCTTGCCCGTGCACGCAGGAGAGGTGGCAAAACTGGGCCCCCACCTTGGCCTGGGAAGACTCAGCTCCTGCTCCGTTTCTGCGTGGACCTTTGAGTGGCTTCATGCACGGAGTCCAGCCAGCTTGGCCTCCCTGCTCCAGGCTCGCAGCTTCCACGCATCTTCCCTGTGAAGCAATAACAACATGTGTCTGGGCTGTTAGCGTTTGTCTGCTGAATGGCGCTCAGGCGAACCAGAGCAGGGACCGGGTGACCTTGACTCATCGCGCAGAAGGTCGCGCTGCCATGGAAGGTTTGCAAACCCTGAGCTCCCACAGTGGCTTCTTGCAGGATGATATCAGCGAGCCACGGCTGCCCCGAGGCTCTGCTCTAGCCCAGCCTCCCATCATTTGGGCTTTCCCGCTCCTCGGCCCTCTCAGTGGCCTCCCAGGTTCCATGAGGCACGAGTTGCTGGGCAGCTTCGGCCACACCGGCTGCTGCTGGTTTCCACACAGCCTGTGAGCTAAGAGAAATCTGCACTATTTTATTCTGGCTTCCATTTGTATCTGGGGACTGGGAACCAACACCAGGGCCTTGATCGGATGTGATGGTACACGCCCTTAAGCCCAGCATTCCAGGAAGCTGAGCAGGAGGATGGTAAGCCTGAACCTAGCTTGGGCATTTTAGTGACTTACAGAGACCCTGTCTCAAGATTTAAAAGAGGCGGGTGCTAAGGATGTAGCACATCTGTGATCCCAGCATTCAGAAGGCTGAGGCAGGAGGACTGCTGCAAGTTCAAGGCCATCCCAGGCTACAAAGTGAGTTCAAGGCCAGTCTGCACTGCATAGTGAAACCCTTTCTCAAAAACACTTTAAAGAAGAAGGAGGAGGAGGAGGAAACTACAGGGGACAGAGACATCCAGCACTTAGTAGGTACTCAATAAAACACCCTATTCACTTGTGAAAGGTTGCCTCCTGGGGCAGGGAGTACAATATCCTGGCTCAGGCCAAGATTAGAGTTAACAGCACGTGGGAATCAAAGCCAGGAGCAGTGGAGATGATAGTCCTGCAGCCAAGGTGAAACCAGTTTTGTTTTAATTTTTTAAATTTAATTTTATTTATTTACTTTTTGAGGCAGGGACTCACTATGCCGCCCAGGCTGGCCTGGAACTCTTGGATACCCTCCTGTCTCAGCCTCCTGAGTGGCGGGATTACAGGCGTGCTATCAGCCAGTTTTGTTGCAGAGCCGCTGTCCTGTGTAATAAACCTAGACTGCTGGGGACACAGGTGAAGGCTCCAGGAATGATCTGTGACTTGCTTTTCTCTGCGATGAAAGGAGGCGGAAGTCATGTTCGTTTCTTTCTAACCCTTGCAGCCATTTGGTGCACACAAAAGGGCCTGCAGTCATGGTTTGCGCTTCTCTCTTGTCTGTCCATCCATCCTCTCCTCGCTTTTTCCCTCCAACCTCCCTCCCCTCTCTCCTCCCTATATCCAGGAAACCCAGGCTTGGAGGCCGAGTGTGACGGATGAACAGAGATTTCCCAGCCCGAGCCTGGGGCTGCCCCTCTGCGTCGCCCTGCACCCCTCTCTGGCGATGCCAGACGGCTAACCCTGGTTCCCTCGGACATCAGCCTACATGAGAATCTCATTATTTATCATTTTGAAGACCTACGATTTTCAGAAGCCAAATCCGAGCTGAAAATGGAGGCAATTACCCAGATAATTTAGGTAAACCTCGCAGTTGTGTTGCGAGTGTTTTAACCTCCATGTCTGAATTATCAGAGTAATTGTTTCCACTCCTACTTCTCATTGTGTGGTTGAAGAGGCCCATTCGGGCCCTGTCAGGCCCTGTTTGTTTTGTCCCCCCGTAGGAGGCCGGGTAGTTAAGGGGCCGAGGCTCAGAACAAAACCCTGGGACAGAGATGTGGGAGCCATCACTGGCAAACCCAGTCGGGGGTCAGTAACCTTTGTGCTTCCACAAAACCCAACCTCGAGGCTCCCTCGCCCCCCCCCCATTCCACTTTAGGAAAACACTCCTAACACCGGACCTATCAAAGCCCCTGTGCTGAGTGTGCGTGTGTGTGCGCGCATGTGTGTGCGCGCATGCGCGCGTGGGTGGAAAAGGAAGAATACACAAATGAATGCAGGCTTTTCAGAACCCAGTTCAAAATAAGTCTTCTGTTATTTCTTAGAAAAACGTATAAATTTTTGAGATGGATGTCTGTGCCCCGACGCTTCTCCCAATTTCTGCAAACCCAGGAAGCACTTAAACATCTCAAGAGTCTCCTTTCCTTTTCTGAACAGAGCCCATTAGGTTTGGGCTGAGGCTCAGGGGTTGCCAAGTGCGTGGCGTGTGCGTAGTGTTGCACAGCGCATGCGTGTAGTGTACGTAACGTTGCACAGCGCATGCGTGGCCTGTGCGTAGCATTGCATAGCGCATGCGTAGCGCTTGTGCGGCGTGTGCAAGGCCCTGGGTTCCACTGGCGGAATAAATGTGGCAAACCATGATCTCGCTTTACGGAGCTGTCGGGGGAGATAACGCAGGTTCTGCACAGCCCCAGGAGAGGCCCGCCATAAGTAAGTTGGATGCTCGCCTGTTACTGTTATTGTTTATGGGGACAGAGGTTCCATCTGCTAAAGTGAGCAGAACCCGGAACAGGGCAGCTGGCTACTCCTGGACGGCCTGGCCAGCTTCTTTCCTGGCCGAGCTACCACAATGAAACAGGAAGGCTGCCGCTGCTCAGACATTCCAACAATGGAAATCCATCCATTAAAATTTTATAGACTGCGGCTGCCCAGTTTAAAAACAGCAAACCCGTGTCCGCTGAGATCAAGCAAAAGCGGGAGCCCCCCGCCTGCACCCGTTTCTCCTCTCTTCTTGTTTATTTCTGCTTGTGGCTCGCACTAGGAAGGTCTTTCACAACCAAAGATGAGGAAATTGGGGTGCAGGAGCCATGTCAAGGCCAGGGGCCTTAGCGTGCTGTAAAAACAAAGCCAGTCCAGGAGCAAAGAGGATGTAAGGGTACTGAGTGTGAATTAGAAGATATGCAGCCACAGTAATCATCAAACAGGAATCCAGCTCGCCATCATTTCTTCTCCACCACAACCGGTGGGTCAGCAGCTTGCTCTTGGCTGGATGGGGCGGTGTGTGCCTGTAATCCCAGCTCTCTGGGAGGCTGAGGCAGGAGGACTCCCAGTTTGAGCCCAACCTGTCTCAAAATAAAAAAGACTGGGGCTGTTGCTCAGTGTAAGGTTCAGTCCCTAGCAACACACACACACACACACACACACACACGAAGTTGTTCTCAGACCATTTGCAGGGTGGATTATCGCAGGGATCTGGAGAGGGCTCTGTGCCCACTCCCACCCACGTGGTGAGTCAGAGTTGGGATCACAGGCGTTTCTGGCTGAGTGAGCACCCGTGAATCCTGTGTCGAAGCCTTACATCCTAGGGCCCTGTATTTGGAGACAAGAGGTCCTTACAGAAAATGACGTCAGCAGGAGCTTCCGGTCTAGTACATCCGGGGCTGTTATAAGAAGAGGGCATGGCCAGGACCTGGGCTGAGCGAGGGAGATCCAGTGAACACGAAGGGAGGAGACGGCCAGCAGCCAGTGACATGGGACAGACATCAGAAGAAACCAGCCAGTGACACCTCAACCTCAGATTCCAGAGTAATGATGGAGTGAATTCCTGTTATGAACACACCCGGGCTCTGAAGCTCTATTCCCGCTGTCCCAGGATACCCTGGTGCTCCGCCTTGTCTTATGGTAGCACTGCTTTTCTTTATTTTCTTCTTTGCAGTGTTGGGGATTGAAGCCAGGCCTCATGCGTGCTCAGTGCTACCACTGCACTGCAACCTTTATTGATTGATTTATTGTGACAAGATCTTTGTGACAAGATCTTTGTTACCCAGGCTGGCCTTGAACTCCTGCCTTGGCCTCCTTGGTAGTTAGGATCACGGGGCGTGTGCCACCACACCCCTGAGATACTGTTCTTACACTTCTCAATGATTTTGGGAGGTAGTTGATCTTCTTTCCTGGCTAGGGAGATAAGAATATTTGAATGGAGGAACAGATCACCAATGACTGTCTACACTCCCACAGTTATCAGAGGATTAAAATTCCAGACTTTATCCTCTCTCTGTGGCATAGAATCCCTGAGTCGCCTTTCACAGAAAATGTGACAGTCCCCTTGGGAGGCTGAGGCAAGAGGAGAAGAACCCAGCAGTGGAAGCAGATGTTGGCTAGGAGGCCGGTGTCTACTGTGTGCAGTTTGTGGGAGCCCAGGGTAAGTGCCTTCCTTTTTTGGGATCCGCTACTTTGATCCCTGTGCAGTGGGCACATAGGACTGGTGGAATCCTGAGGCTTTTGGCCACTGCCATACCACAGTGAGATTCAAGGCCAAATTTGCAGGCCTCACTTGGCTTCTCCCCCTTGACATCCCTCTCAGTCGGCCTCAGGCCCTGAGCTGTGTCCTATTGTCTCCAGCCACCAGGAGAGGAAGAAGAAGGGGCACCTTTACAGCCACGTGGCCCCCTGTGGCCCCCTCAAGCATCCTCCTCTTTGTCCTCTGCGTTTCCTGCGGGGCAGGATCCATTTTACGAGCTTGGAAGGGATGACAGTGCCCTCTCCATCGAGGATGCACGCTGGTCTTGAAAGGCAGGATCTGTGTCCTTGGCCCCGGGTTTTAACAAGGCTCGGGGCGGTGGGTGCTTCCCGGCTCTCTCTGCCTCCCTGGGCCTCTGACCCTGTGCTCTGCTGGACACTGCAGAGTCACCCGTGGACCCGGTGCTGTGCCGGAGGGGAGATGGTGCCCACTCGGAGGATGGCACCGAACCTGGCTGGACAAGGCCGCAGCCTCCAGTGACGGCTGTGTCGTTTCTCACTTTGTATAAGGGCTCCCGGGATGCTGGGCTGAGGGAGCAGAGTAAGAATTCGGGGCCTCTGTGGAGGCCGCTGTGCCCACTGTTTGCTCTTTCTCTTTGCGAAGCATCGACTGTGTTCCTGCAATGTCCCCACCTCCTGGTCTCTCTCCGGAGGACCTCGGGCCTCACAGGCGAAAGCCGCATGGGAAGTGGCAGATGCCGAGGTCCGACGAGGACTTCTCAGCAGACTTCAGA
The DNA here is from genome assembly GCA_004027295.1 of Dolichotis patagonum. Classification (NCBI taxonomy): domain Eukaryota; kingdom Metazoa; phylum Chordata; class Mammalia; order Rodentia; family Caviidae; genus Dolichotis; species Dolichotis patagonum. Next base: position 14,808 of record PVJX010010428.1, on the reverse strand, counting down.
GTCTGCTTGATGTGTTCGTGACCGGGGTGAAGATTGATGGGGAGAGCACCAAATCCTAAGTATATATTGTTGATTGATTTAATTTACAGTAGTGACCCCGGGGCCTTTGCACTGAGCTTCCAGCCCCCCCCCCCAGACAGTATCTCCCTAAGTCACCCAGGCTGGGTTGAACTTTTGATCCTCTTGCTTCAGCCTCCCAAAGTGCTTGGATCACTGCACACATCACTATACCTAGCAGAAAGTCTCACTCTGTGTATACAGCATTGCTGTGTGCACGCCCGCGCTGTCATAGTGTCACAGGGTCATTACCCCCTTCCAGCTCCTACCTGTCTGTACCTCGGCCCTGGAGGCCACAGGCGCCCGGTCTCCTCCCCGGCCTCGGATCACTCCATTTCTCGGAGATCGACACTGGTCTGGCGCCGTGAAGCCCTGGGCTCCATCCTCAGCACTGGAACCTTCCCAGCACAGACTTCGGTCTGCTGTCCGCCACTTCACACTGTCCGTCCTTCTATTCCAGCAAGACCGGGCCCTGGTTCCGCCACACGCAGAGGAGCTTTCCATTTTAATAAGGCTCTCAGGAGCCTCCACTGCTAGGGCCCTCTGAGCTCTGAGTGCTTTGGAAAGGCTGTCATGGAAATACACCACTTCCGGTCAGGAGGCGGGGCTTGGGGGAAGTCTGGGGACGCTTCGGGCTACACAGGCACTCAGGGCCAATGGGATTTGAATCCACAGTCCCCTGACTGCAAAGCTCTCTGTGTAGCTACGTCTTTTTTAATTGCAGAACTGGTTTATCGCTTTTCACTGCAAGCTTTGTTGTTTGGTTTGAGACAGGGTCTTGGTATGTCACCCAGGCAGGCCTTGAACTTGTGGCAATCCTCCTGCCACGGCCTTCCCAGTGCTTAGTGCTGGGATTCAGATGTGTGCCATCACAGTGTTTTTATTCCCGCTTTTCAGATGGGGAAACTGAGGCCTGAGCTAATTAAGTCATGGCTCTGATTGCACAGCAAGATGTGGGCCTGGAACCCAGGCCTGGGTGTTCATTCACACTGCTGACCGTTTCTCCGTGTCCTGTTTCTTCTCACTCTGGCAGTCTGCCCTGGGAGTTTAGCAGATGCCTTGCTGAGGTTTCCCTCGAGGCTCTTCCTTCACTCTCTCCTCTCCCTGCAGCTCCTGAACGCGGACGGAAGGCGCGAGTTCTGGGCTGTGACCAGGTGGGGTTGAGGCTGGCCGTGCTGGCCTCCACGTCCTCGGGCAGACCAGGCCCCGGCGTCCGTCAGTTCCGTGGGCAGGAACCAGCTTGGCCTGTGTGAGTCTCCGCTCGCATAAGTGGACGCTGGGAGATGACACCAGTCCGATGGGCGCGAAGGCGGAGGGAAGTTGTGTGTGTGACGTTCTAAATGACAGCGGCTAGGGGATCCAGAGTTCGAACCCAACTCGGGCAACTGAAAAACTTTGAGAGGTCCTATCTTGGAACAAAAAATAAAAAAGGGTTAGGGGTGCAGCTCAAGGCAAAGACCCTGGGTCCAACCTCCAGTACCGCACACACGTACATACTAAGTAAAAATAAAAGCAAAGAACTGCTATAGAACAAAGATGACAAGCAGAGCCGCCCTCCCAGGGGATGGGGGACCCACTCCTGTCCATGGTGCTGGAAGCTTGGGCAGCATCGGAGAAAAGCTGGGGCAGCTGGGACGGCCCACAGCCCTGAGTGCTCATCACCTGTCCCCTGCCGACTTCTGGTCCTCCCTGCCTCTGGTGAGCAGGCCTGGACAATCCACTGGGCCAGGCGAAGTCCCCTCTCCGAAGTCAGATGTCCCTACTCATGGACCTGCTCAGTCAGCACCACCCGTGCGCTGCTCATCTTTCCCTCGCCATTCCCATTCACTGCCTCAATAACCGCCTCATTCATTCCTTTAATCATTACTTCATTGACTCATTCACAAAACTCAGCCACTCACTCATTCATTAACTCAGTTCATTCCTCAGT
>PVJX010010428.1:0-12721 GCA_004027295.1 Dolichotis patagonum | reverse complement strand
AAAAGTGCACGAGAGACAAATGATGATAAACATGAGGAAGAACTCGTCAGCCTGGGAGACCTCAGCAAAGAGGGTGCCACTGGGGCAGGGTGGCTCAGGAAGGGCTCCTGCAGGGACTACGGGGTGGGTGGGGTGCAGTTCCTGTGTCTCCCCAAACCGCCCCCTTTCCGGGGGCCCAGGAAAAGCCAGGCTCACTGAAGCCGGGGGATCCCAAGCGGGGACGGGAGAGAAGCAAGACGTGAGCCCTGTCTGCAGGGGTTCTCTACCACTGGCTTACAGTCTCAGCCCTCTTTAATTTTGGGATAGATTTCACTCAGTTGCCCAGGCTGGGCTTTGACTTGAGACCCTCCTGCCTCAGCTTCCCTTCAGAGCAGCTGGGATATAGGCATATGCCACACCTAGCTGACGTTCTCTTTGTAACCTGAAGAGTTTTACTTTTGTTTCCCTCCCCCACAGGGCCTCTCCCATCACTGTGTTCATATTTGAAACGCCTGGCAAAAGACTGCATTGTATGTCTCGGTTACCTAGATGTCCATCGGGATGAACAGATGTTTCCTTTGCAGCCTGGTCAGCAGCCCTGAGCCCGGGAGGCCCTGGGTCCTCCCGTCTTATGGGTGAGTTTCTCCCAGGATGTGTGCCAAGAGGTGGCTGGGAGAACAAACCTTGATTGTGTGTGTCTGTGTGTGCGTGTGTTTTGGACAGGCGTTCGCTGTGTAGTCCAGGCCGGCCTTGAACTAAGTAGCCCAGGATGACCTGGAACTTGGGCTGATCCTCCTGCCTCAGCCTCCTAAGTGTGGGTGTACGCCACCATGTCCAGCTCCATGCACCTTCTAGGTTTCCGAAACCAAATGTACATGGGCAGGGATGCCCCCGAGCCAGCCCCGCAGGAGAGGTAAAGGGGTTTCCCTCCTCCTCCAGCACGGGAAGGCATGAAGTCTGGCGTGAGCGACCCAGCCAGCCGGCAGGGGAGGACTTAATTAAGGTTAAGGATTTCTTGTCTCTGTAAGGACAGTCCCAGACGCCACCGGGTCGGGGAATCCCAGCCCCGGTAGGGAGACTTTCAGTGGACATTGAAATACAACCTCCTTCTTGCAAAACAGGGGCAGGATGGCTTTTCAGTTGGTGGGGACAACAGGAAGTCTTTGGAGAACAAAGACACGAGTAGTCGGAGCCCGCAGTCCTGGGGGTGGGGGGCCTGGGCCAAAGATCCACCGATTCATTCATTAACCGGCTCGTGCCTCGGGAATTTTAAAAGGGAAGAAAACAAACATTTACCTATTCTTTCTCCAGGCTGCCTCCGGGTCTGAAATCACCCCGGGATCCCACCAGGTGGGGAGAGGGCTGGTGGGAGTCTTCGAGGCGGGAATTCTTCAGACTAGTCTCAAAGTGGTGGGGACATGCAATTGGGTGGGGACACCGGGCCCTTTTTTAATGCCTTTTTTGGAAAACTTGAAACATGCAAACATAATGAGTAACACCCCCCACCCCCAGACCCCAAACCCAGCTTTAACATTTTGAACAGAATTTTTTTTGGATTGTGGCAGTCCCAAGCATTCTGACGGGGTGGGGGGGCTCCTTACCTCCACCCCACACCTTCAAATACACCCACAATAAATACAGAACTGTCAGTTGAGCTGTTGACCCTTGATATAAAGTGACACTTCGGTAACATTTAAGCATCTATCTGTTTTCATTTTGCAAGACCCGGTGGGTCCCCTGCAGAGAGGCGTGCTGTGAGTGCCAGGGTGGGCTTGTCCCCCGCCTTCAGATATGCAAAACAATGCTTGGAGCCATCCAAAGAGCAAGGCCACCCCAGGAGGGGGAGTGGAGCTGTCCCCCAGTGGAGAGAGCCAAAGGGAGCACTTAAACCCCTCCCAGCTGGTGACAGGCAGGGCTGGCTTCCACCAAGGACACTGTAGGCCAGGGGACGGGGCTCCCCAGTGTCCCCGGCCAAACGCAAGTCCTGCAGCCTGGCAGGGAGGTTCCTTCTCTGCTGATGTCGCTTCAGGAGGAAACCCAAGCTCAGAGCCGAAGTCCCTGCCGTGAGGTCACCCAGTGCCTGCAGCGGGTCTTATCCACCTGCCGATCAGCGCTGCAGTCAACAACCCCTAGGTGCAGGGCTGTGCCTTTGCAGCCTGCAGATAAACCGGCCACCCGGCCGCCTCCTGCAAGTGGACTGGTTTCTTTTGTTGACCAAGATAATGGTCACCTGTGTCCACCCAGCTTCAGGGCCACGGCAGGTAGCAGGGGGACAGTCCTCCCGCTCCTGCTCCCCGGGGAGCTGGTCTCTACCTCTGTTGCTGTCTTCCCGAAGGAGTGCTGGGCACAGAGCCAGAGGGCCGCAGTCAGGGCACCGGGGACCCGCTGTTTCATTTTAAAAATCTTTTCATTAGTGAGTGTTGGTGGCACATAGTGCCAGGGAAGCTGCCACGCGCATGTTATGGGTCTCAGCTCTTTTTGAAACCCCTTCCCCTTCCCCCTCTGCCCCTCCCGTCGCTTGGTTACTTTCCTGTTGTCAAAAGCCTTCTCTCCCTGAGTCCTGTTGCTTACCTTCTGCTTTGCTTTTTAAATCATTTCTACTTGGGGTTTCTCATTAAGGGAAGCCACGCAATATCTAAGCTTGTGCGTCTGATTTATTTCACTTGACATTATGATCTCAAGGTGCATCCATTTTCCTGCAGATGACCCAAGGCCTCTTTCTTTGTGGCAGAGTAGTACTCCGCCAGGTTTAAATACCTCATCTTCTTTATCCGCTCACGTAAGCTGCTTCTAACACGGAAGGGTTTCTTTGGGTTTTGTTTTGTTTTGTTGAGACAGGGTCTTGCTAGGTAGCCCAGGCTGGCCTTGAACTCACGGGATCCTCCTGCATCAGCCTCCCGAGTGCTGGGATTATAGGCTGCACCACCACACCTGGTACATTGGACTGGAATGAAAGTGCGGCCATACACGCGGGTGGGCAGGGATCACTGCGACATGACGTCATGTGCTCTTTCGGCGGACACCTAGAAGGGAATGAGCCAAGTCAAATGGAATTTCCAGTTTGAGTTTTTGAGGGACCTGTGTCCTGATCTCTGTAGCGGTCCTGGTTTGTGTTCCCACAGCAGGGCAGAGGGGCGGCTTCTCCATCCTCTGTTGTTTTTGATGTCTTGGCGGTGGCCATTCTTTCTGGGGTCAGATGAAATCTGTTGTTTTCGTGTGTGTGTTTCTCTCATGGCCAGCGATGCAGAGCATTCCCTCACGTATTTATCGGCCCTTTGTGCTTCTGAGGCAGCCTGCCCGCTTCTCAGGAGGGGCTGGGGCTTCAAATTCGGGGGGCCTCCCTTCTGGAGTTCTTCGTAGTCTGCACACGAGTCCTTTGTCTGGGGGCTGACAGCTGTCCCCATCCTGTGGGTCCTCTTCGGCCCACAGCTGAGAGTTTAGCATTATCGTCCTGTGTCTCCAGTCCCCGGGCCCTGTCTATTGGCCCACAGTAGGTTCTGCATAAACAGTTCAAGGAGGGACGGGCGCAGAGAGGAAGGAGGAGCCGATTCCTGCACAGAAGCCCTTGGTTTCCAGTCTGTTGGCCCCGGAGGGTCAAAGCCTGGGTTTTTATTGGGGGGAGGTGGGACTAAGAATCTCTGTGAATGGCAGACTTCCTACTCTTGAGTTTATGCATTTGTTTGTTTGTTTTGTTTTTTTCATTTTTTTCAGACAAGGTCTCATTAGTAACCCAGGCTGGCCTCAGACTCACAACAGTCCTCCGCCCTCAGCGTCTTGAGTGCTGGGATTACAAGGCTCACGTTTTGTTTCTTGTGAAAACAATTTCATAACAGCACCTGGAGATATATAGGGCCAGAAATTTGGCATTCACTTTTTTTACTTTCTGTTCCCGGCCTTGTATGAGGAATTTAGAGTCACAGTGGCTGGACACAGTGGCTGATTCTTGCCATCCCAGCTACTCAGGAGGCTGAGGCAGGAGGATGGCACGTTTGAGGCCAACCTAGTTAACTTAGTAAAAAGGGTTGGGGCCAGAGCTGCATGGAGAGCACTTGCTTTGGATATGTGAGGCCCTGGATTCCATCCCCAGCACCACACACACACACACGCACATAGACACATCACTGTGATTGTGCTTTGAAATTCACTTATTACTTTATTGTTGCTGATCAATATAATGTGTTCCCCATGGTGCTAGATATATTTTGCACTGGTCATTTTAATCGTGTGTGTGTCCCCTCCTTGTAAAATGTCTCTTTCTTTCTTTCTTTCCTTCTTTTTGTTGTTTTGTTTTGTTGCGACAGGGTCTTGCTATGCAGTTCAGGCTTGTGGTTCTAAACTGCTGGAAATCTTTCTGCCTCAGCCTCGTGAGCGCTGGGATGACCCGGCTGTAAAACGGCCCTGTTGACACCTTCGAGCTCATGGAACCAATGCATGGTTTTGTTTTACTTTTGTGGTGCTGGGGCTCAAACCCAGGCCCCAGTGCATGCTGGGAGTTACACTGCCGGCCCCGTGACAGAACTGGGAGTGGCATCTGGCTCATTGTCAGGACTCCCGAAGGGTTCCACCTTTTTCATTTCACCCTGGCAGGCTTAATAATTCTGAGCGTGTTACAGGGGAAGGCGCAAAAGCACAGAGAGGGTGTGTCACCCGTGCCTGGTCGCACAGAGAGAGGAGGGCAGCCGTGGAGTCGGGAATTGAGCCTTCTGCACTGCAGCGTCTCCGTGCGGGGCTGCAGGAGGACAGGTCAGCGCGGGCCTGCCTTTGGCCTGCAGCCCTTGGTGTGTGCAGAGGTTAGAAGGGATCCCAGGGTCTGTTTACGGAGTTCCCTGTCCCAGAGCTCAGAGCGAGGAGCATTTCATTTTAGTGTTGGGCTGGCTTATCACACCGCGCGGCCTCGGGGACACACCGACCCCTGCTCCTGCCTCTGACTCTGTTCATCTCTAAACTTGAGACTCGGCCTGGCGTGCTGCTGCACGCCTGTCATCCCAGCACGGGGAGGCTGAGGCAGGAGGATCAACAGCTTGGCTCCATTGTGGGTTCAAGGGCAGCCTGAACTACATAGCTAGACGCTGTCCAAAAAAAAGCAAAAATAAAACCCAAATCCCAACAGCCTGTCCTGGTGGATGCTGGGGTCTCACCAGCAGGTCACGACCCTTGGCCGTAGAAGAAGAAACCAAAGTTCATGGACGTGAAGGGAAGCCCAGGTCACCTAGGCGGTGGCACCAGGGTGTAGACCCACAGCTTCCCGGCCCAGGACTCCAGCTCTCAGTGTGTTTTTGCAGCCTTGGGATTGAACTGAGGGTCTGCACACCACGCCACACCCTCAGCCTTTTGTTTCTTCTTTTACGAGTTTTCAGATAGGATTCCACCGAATTGCTAAGTTGCCCAGTCTCGGCATCCTCCTGCCTCAGCCTCCACTAATGCTGGGGTTCCTGCCCTGGCCACCACGCACGCCTGATGAGGGCCAGCCCCATGGTCTTGGTTCAAACAGGGAAGACCAGGTCACCTCTCCCTGGTTCTGGGGTAGACAGGTCCCCAGCTGCGATAAGGAACTTGGGGACCGCAGCGTGTCCCAGAGGCCTCCTGGGAGCTGGCAGGAGCTCTGAGGCTCCCAGGAGGTGGCTGGTTTGGGGGACACAGTCCCTGCGGTCTGTGGGGCTGATGGGTGCAGGCCACAGACAAAGCTCAGCACCCCAGGTTGGTCCGCTGGAAACGGGGTGCAGACCCCTGCCCTCCCCGCCCTGGGGGCGCCCGAAGGCAGCTACAGTTTCCTCTTAAAGGCAAAGCAGTTGGTTTTGCCAGGGCCAGAACCGGGGTGGGTGAACCACGGATTCAGGGCATGTAGAGAAAAACTGGTGATGCGGCTCCACGTTTTCCTCAGAAATAGGTTTGGAGCAGCCATAAAATTTCATGTGTGGGGACCGGGGATTATAGCTCAGGGGCATAAGAGCCTTCCTGGCTAGCACAAGGTCCTGAGTTCAATTCCTGGCACCAAGTAAAATTTAATGTGTGTGTATGAGAGAGAGACAGACAGGGGAGAAGTGGAGTTAGTCAGTGACTGCTTTAGATTTGGCCAGGAGATAGTTTAAGTAACAATTTTCTTTCTCTCTTTCTCCTTTCTTCTTTCTTTCTCTCTCTTCACAGGTCTCACTGTAGCCCAGGCTGGCCTCCGGTTCTAAGCAATCCTCCTGTCTCAGCCTCTCCAGTGCCGGAATCATAGGTATGCGCCAGCACATCCAGCTAAATAACAGTCTTCCAAGAGTAATTTATTTATTTTTATATTTAAAATTTTTTTTTTTGTACCAGCGATCGAACCCATGACCTCGTGCTTGCCAAGCAGGCACTTATGCTGCTGAGCTAAATCCCTGGCCAAGATTAATTTATCTTATTCTTGTTTTCCCATTTAAAATGTTCTCTGTAATTAGACATTTTTCAAATTAAATACTTTCATTGTGAAAAGCAATATATACTTTATTGTTAAACAATTACATGTGGCAGGCTGGGCGTGGTGGTGCACACTAATAATCCCAGCACTCAGGAGGCTGAGGCAGGAGGATCACTGTGAGTTCGAGGCCAGCCTGGGCTACAGAGTGAGCTCAAGGCCAGCCTGAACTGCATAGTGAAATCTAGTCTCAAAAAGGAAGAAAGAAAAAAAAATTTACCTGTTGCCCCGCCTCCCAATCTTTAGTCTCCATACTGCAGAGGTTAACAATTGCTTGCATGTGTGTGTATGTGCGTGTGATTATTTTAATCAACTGCTTTGCTCTTTTTTTTTTTTTTTTGGCCTTTTTGAGACAGAGTCTCGCTATGCAGTTCAGGCTGGCCTTGAACTCACTTTGTAGCCCAGGCTGGTCTCAAACTCACAGAGCGCTGCCTGCCTCAGCTTCCTGAGTGCTGGGATCACAGGTGTGTGCCCCCATGCCTGGCTCATCATTTTTCTTACGAATCTTTGATCCCAAAGACGAAGCCGGAGCAGGCGCAGAAGTGGCATGAATACCCCTTCAGCAAATGCAAGGAAAGACACAGGCCCGCGCTCCCAGCACTCTGGGAGGCTGAGGCAGGAGGACTACAAATCTGAGCCCGCCCCCGGGCAATTAATTTAGCAACTTAGCGAGACCCTATCTTGAAGACCCTGCTAATGAGCTGCCGACATAGCTTCGTGGGGAGCCCCCTCCCAAGGCTGGCCACACAACGACCTTCTCCGTGAATTAAAAACATCTACACAAAGACGGGAAGATAGAGCAAGCTGTCAGCCCGCGCAGACGTGATTTTCCTCACCATCAATGCGCAGGCGCAGGCGCACGCGGACCCGGAAGAGGGAAACCCCACCCCCCCACCGGCCACGCTGCTCGGCAGCTGCGTGACCTTGGTCAGGTCAGGCGAGGTCAGGTTCTGAGTTTCGGTTTGTGCATCTGAGATGCTGATCTGCGGTCCCTCCTTTGAAAGATTTGGAATGACTGAAAGAGATAAAAGAGGGCTGGCCTCAAACTGAGGTGAGCCTCCTGCCTCAGCCTCCCCAGTGTTGGGATTGCAGGCATGTGCTACTGCTCAGGGCTGACCCTAGCATTTTTGTTTTTGTTTTTGAGGCTGGGCCTCAGTATGTAGCTCAGGCTGGCCTTGGACACCCTAGGTAGACTGGTCTTGAACTCACAGCGATCCTCCTGCCTCAGCCTCCCAAGTGCAGGGAGTGTGTCACCACGGCCAGCCACGAGCTGGGCATTGGTTTGCCTGTCTGCAGGACAGCTTTGAGATCACTGGACTGGGCCTGGTCTGGTGTCAGTGGGAACCTCGCTGCTCCTGAGGTGTAGACTCTGGCCTCTCCCTGAGTGCCGGTTCTCACCTGTCCCTGCCTGTCAGTCAGAGGTGGGTTCACACTGGCTCTGCTCGCCGTCTTCCAGTCCCCACGTCTTCAGCCTCAGACGACGCGCCGTCACCCCTCACCTGAATCACTGCAAGGAGCGCAGGGGTGGCCCTCTCTCTCCTTTGAAACCATCCCGTCAGGCTCTTACTGCACATCCTTCCATGGCTCCCTATTGACTCTGCATCAGTGCTGTATTAACTTCTTCCTGTGCCCTGTCCCCATCTTCCCCGGTCCCATTTTCTCCTTCCCTTGTTCATGACACCCACCCCTCCTGATCCAGCTCCCAGAATGCCCTTCCCGGAGCACATCCCTGCCCTCTGGGACACTCGAGGTCCGTCCCCGAAGGTGGGGGAGTGGAGGGAAGCCGCATGCGGGCCGCGCCCCCCCCCGCCACACTGCAGGGGCACGAGGGGCCCTTAACTCTGTGTTCTAACATACTCTCGTGTGTGTGCATTACGGTAATTTGGGGGGTCCCCGGGGGATCACTATGTGCAGGGGAAGGATTCGCTCCCCTGGCCCCCGACCACCTCCCTGGTATGGGGAATCAGCGTTTCCTTTTATTAGAAACCAGCTTTAACCCCTGGGTAAGGGTCCCTACACAAGGCAGTTTAATTCGGCCTGTGTTGGTGTAAGCACTCTATACATGAAATCGTGCTCCCTGGCCTTAGGCCTGGCTTTTCCCCTCCACATTCCACCGTGACATTCGTTGCATTATCATGAGTGGCCGCATTTCATCATTTTCCCTTTGTTTTTTGTTTTTATGCTCTTCCCCCTTGAGACAGGGTCTCACTATCTGATTGCTTTTCATGGCCGCATACTATTCCATAGCAGCAGAGTCGTGGTCTCTCCACTCCCCTTTTGAGGGAGCTTGGGCAGGAGCTAGTGTGCAAACAATGGCATTCCCCTTGCTGCAGAGGGGTGCACTGGCGTCTTGAGGGGCCACCGTGCCTGGCGCTTGGTCTCTGGCTGCTGGGCGCTTTCTTCAGTGTGTTGTTATCTCCATCTGTCTGAAGAGGTTCATTAGAAAGAAAAAAAACAAACAGAGAAAGAAAGCAGAGAGCCTGTAATCTCGGCTTGCTCCGGGGCTGAGCCCTGCGGAGACAAGGCGGGAATGCAGTGGGTCCCTGGCCTTTGATGCCTATCGGTGGGGCGGGAGGTGGAATGAATGACATTTGGATTTCTGCCGGGGCTCAGCCTGGGCGATCTCAGCTGAGATCCCAGCCGCAGAGCAGGGGAAGAGGCTGGGCCATGCCGGTGGCCAGCGCGCCTGGCCGGGAAGGTGGTTCTCAGGGCTATAGAAACAAAACAAAACAAAACAAAAACAAAATCATCGGATTCTCCAGAGTATAAACAAAGGTCTATAGAGGAAACTGAAAGTCACTCTCCCGTGTATATGTGAGATGCGTGTGTGTCCTTGGGGAGACGTGAGAAGGAAGTGTACCGTGGTTATGGAAACCCGTGTCCTTCCTCTTGGAGTACTCTTGATGAATAGTCGGGCATGGGGTCCACACTCAGCACACTGGGAGGCTGAGGCAGGAGGATCACAACAAGTCTGAACCATGCTGGTCAACCCAGCAAGACCCTGTCTCAAAATGAAAAATAAAAAATGGATTGGGGGTTTAGCTCAGTACAAAGGCCCTGGGGTCAGTCCCAAGTGTCACCAAGAAAACCCAGAGAGAAGACCCACACTGAAGCACAGAGGGACGTTCACAACGTACTATCAAGTGGGTTCCTAAGGATAACAACCCCACACCCCGCTGGACAGACACAGACACAGGGCTGTGAATGAGCAGGGGCAGAATACTGGGGACCTGGGATCCTCTGCAGGGAGTGTAGGAGTTCGTTGTACCATTCCTGCAACTGCTTTGCCAGATTAGAATATTTTTTCCAAATAAAAAGCCAGAAGCAGTAGATGTGTAATCCTTGCACTCTGGGAGACTGAGGCAGGAAGATGCAAAATTCATGGCAAGCCTGGGGGAAATTTCCCTAAAAATGACCTCCAAATCCCCTTACTGGAAGGTAAGTGCTGTTTCCTACCACTGTTTACATGTGGTAAGTTTCCTGCCTGACCTAAGATTTCACATCCGTGGGTGTACAGTGACACACAGGTAATTTTGTGTGCCTGGAACTGCGCGGTGCTTGCTGGCTTGTAGCATTTCGTTTGTTTTGCGGTGCTGGAGATGGAGCCCTGGGCCCGGTGCACGCTGGGCCAGCGATCCACTACCGAGCCTCACAGCCCCCCACTTATTTTTAATTCAGTGACAGCTCCTGGCTGTTCACCTCAGCGTCACCGTGACCGCGCCACACCTAGAGGGTTTTCTTGATCTCGTTTCTTCTCTGCCGTAATACCACGGGACAGGCGTGCCCCTAACCCGCGTTCTTAAGAGGAGGTCATGCTCAGACAGTCTAATGGGTCATTCAAAGTCACACAGCCACCAGCTCTGTCTGACTCCAGAATCCCGGGGCTCTCAGACAATTGGCTTCCCTTTAAGCAACAGGAGCCTGCAATTTCCCCTTCGCACAAACCTCACGGAGGCTGACGGTCCTGCTAGGCCGGCCGAGGCCCGTCTGCAGATTCTGCTGGAACTCTGCTGCCCCCTGGTGTCCAGGCTGCGTCACTGCTCGGAATGATCGGCCCCAAGGCGGCCGGTGGTAGTTGAACTCACACCCTTTAGGTAAGAAGCTAATGAGGAACCTGACAGCGGTTCCCTGTCACCTGTGCGCAAGGAGCTTCCACCGAGAGTTACAACACGACAACTGTCCCCAGGCCATAGTGGAGAAATTAAGGCTCAGAGCAGTTAAACCCCGGTCGTGTGGTTTATTAGTGGCAAAACTGCAGTCCGGCTCCGGGTTGTTTTGTTGGAGACAGGTTCTTACTGCGCGGGTCAGGCTGGCCGAGAACCCACTGTGTAGCCCAGGCTGCTTTGAACTTGCAATCCTCCTGCCTCAGCCTCCTGAGTGCTGGGATTGCAGGCATGCGCCACCAACTTCAGAGCATTCTTACGAGACAACAGATACGACAGCCATTTTCTAGGGTGACACCAGCCCTGGTCTTAGCAGGCAAGGAGCTTGCGTTCTCCTGTGGGCGTAAAAAGAGGTAAACTGACGTCCAGCTCGTCGCGATCATTAGTGACCACGCACCAGAATCGGCCCATGGATCACACACAGGGCAGGTAATTTCATTTGTCCTTTGTGATGAATGAGAAAGAGCACCGCGTGACCAGATTGGCCAATCAAAGCTCTTCATGGCCTGGTTCAGCGATTGGCTCAGGGAGACCCCAAGCCTAACCAATCAGATCATTTCTTGAGGTTGTACATTTCCACGCTTAGAAGAAAGTGTTTTTCTCTTCATTTTGGGGAGCTAGGGGGATGGACTGAGGACAGCCATAATAGTCGAAGTCTGTGTCCACATTTTTTCTTCCCACATACAGGGAAGCCTATTTATTTATTTATTTATTTGTTTATTTATTTATTTATTTATTTTTTGTACTGGGGATTGAACTCACAACCTTGTGCTTGCCAGGTAGGCTCTTATGCTGCTGAGCTAAATCCCCAGCCCCTATTTATTTTCTTAAGCCATTTTGACTTGGGTTTTTTTTTCATTTATAACTCTTGGTTCTTAAATATGCGTGCACAGTTATGAACATCAGAGTCTAATATTAATGATAATGACTTTTAACATCCTCATCTTCATCGTTGTGTTCTTCAGTTCCTCAGAGCTGCAGAGTCAGTTGTACCTTGGTCTTTTGTCTTCCTGCCTTTGGTCATTTCGTTTTCCCCACTTGAACTCTTCCCCCCACCCCAGCCCCCATCCATAAGGAGTCATCCTGGCAGGAAGCAAGATCGGGAGCTTCTGAAGCAGATAGAACTGGGTCCGAAAAACCCCCCTCCGTAGTTTTTTGACACTGAATCAATCACATCTCTGAGCCTCAGTGTTTTAGTGCATAAAATGGGTACATTAAGAATACAAGACACCCAGGATGGATGCCGTTTGGTTACATTCCAGCACATGGTAGCCTCTCAGTAATTGGCAAAGGATTCTGCAATGGTATTTTACATTGCCAGGCCATTTCTCCGGGGCATGTGGGGTCAAGGTCAAGGTTCAGTGGAGGGGCTGGGCCAGAGGAAATGCTTCTGTTCAGTGTCCCATGGAAACCTCGCTCGAGGTTCACCCCGGGAGCCCTCAGGGGCTCAGCCTAAGCCTTATCTGTTCTGAGAGAGGAAAGAGTTCCCATAAATCCTAAGCTTCTGGACAGACGTCTTCCCACACTTGTCATATCCCATTCCCACAACCTTAGGCCTCTCCGAGGAATACAGCGCTGGGAGCGAATGGAAGTGAGTCCCGCTCTTGAGGAGATTTTGTAAACTGCTGCAGGACGCACAGCCATCTGCGAAAATACCGTTTTATTTATTTGAGGAACTGCGATTGAACCGAGGGCCTCATGCATGCTAGGCAAGCATTCTACCACTGAGCTATGTTCCACCCTCCACCTGCCACTTTTTAATTCTGTAGTTCTGACTTGAAGACATGATCTCACTAAGTTACCCAGACTGTCCTCAAACTTGTGATCTCTCTTGCCTCAGCCTCCAGAGTAGCTAGGATTACAAACATTCACCATAGCACCTGGCTTCTAAAAACAAAACAAAACAAAACAAAACCTTAATACAAACAAGTTTGAATAATCTGGTTCTGAGGACTCACCATGGTCCTCTTGGAAGTTGAATAATTTTCGTTCTTCTAGCCTCATCTTGGAAAAGTGCTCCTCATGAAAACCATGTGGGTCCTGTGGCCAGAGGGGCCAGACTTGGCTCGCCCGCTTGCTGGCTGTGTGGTTTTGGTTAAGGTATCTGCTATAGTTTGGATCTTGAATGTCTCCCAAA
>PVJX010010427.1:0-57077 GCA_004027295.1 Dolichotis patagonum | reverse complement strand
ACATAGTCTTTGTAGTTCAGGCTGGCGTTGAACTCACTATAATCTAGGGATTTATTATATCAGGTTCATTGTAAATTGGGTAATTGCATAAATGAAAAGTACCTGGCCCTGAGGAATTTAGAATCTACAAGGACAATTAACCTATAAAAGCTTGCACTTCCATTGCTAAGGCCTTTGTATATAGAATGGTGACATTTTACCAGTTGAGGTGTACCTACTTCAGTGCACGCCCGCATGAACCTAGTCAGAGGTGCAATCTAAAAAGACCCTCCTTCAAATATGGTAAAACAGAACAATCTCTCCCCTGTCATCTGCTAGTTCATGGCTTGAATAATCAATACTGCTTAACAAAATATTTAAGTAAATATTTTTTGGACTTTCTGAGTTATTCTCACCTACATTGAGACAAGCAGACATCTCATATCATCATTATATTTTGACAGGAAAGAGGAGACAGAAAAACAAAAGAATAAAGTTAGTAAAGATGGGACCTTTTGTTTCTTGTAGGTCCTAAATACAATTAATTAAAGGCAGCACTAGCTGGACCAACCATGGTTTATAAATATGGTAAAATTCATTGATTATTGCTAAGTCTATTCTTTTCTAAACCTAAAAGGGCGCCAGAATCCTGGGTACAGGAAACAAGGGAACACATTTATGAACCATTTAAGATAAGTTACAGTCAGGTGAAAAACCTAAAATAGATTTAAGCATTTCATTTCAAATGATAGTAAACCCATTTTCTTCATCCCCCTTTAATACATATATCTGCATTCTCAGGAAAGATTCAATAAAAAAGCAAAGGTGCCCAAATGAGAACTCAAGTTCTTATAATACTGTGTAAACAGCTGAAGTTAGTTCATGTTAGAGAGTTTGATGAATTTTTATTGCATTTCTAACCATGACTAGAAGTCTAGGCATCTACATTACATAAACTGTGCTTTCATCAGTTAAATGCAGCACTTACCTTGAACGTTTGCGTCTGTTTTTAAAATAATTCATAAAATTAAAATGACCTTAACATGTTGCATTTTTTTGAAGCAAACTTCCAAAGAGGGGCTTCTTTAAAAGCCTTTTAATACATATTTGAACAAGGTATGTCTATTTATCTCTCCCTGTCAACTTCTTTTACTGGGTTATCCTTATGAACAAAGTTCCTTAGTTTGTGGTTGAATATTGTAACTAGTACTTGCCTCAAATCACACACACACACACAGAGATTTGCTTCCTACTCTTTGTAATGATTGGAATTAAAATGCTGATGTAACAACTGATGCATACAATAACTTAGTAATCTGGAGGGGGGAGAAAGTCAATACTTTCCCTGCTTTACCACTTCCAAAGTCACTTTGGAGCCCAAGCAGGGCAAACCCATTACTACAAAGGCAAGAATGAATAAGCAAGAAGAGGCATTATTTTCCCCTTTTGTCTGCACAGATCTGAACCCCTCACCCTTTTTGTCCACCATAGCCATATCAAGTTCATTATATGGCCCTTGCGGTTAGGAAGAAGGAAATCAGAGAGATTAGAGTGTATAAATACGCCACAAGTGAAAACCACAATCAGACTCAAGTTAGATTTTTTGCTCCTTTTAAAAAATTCCCTAAATGATCCCTCCATGGTGTGTTTGAGACAAAACATGTTGACCTAGCTACAAACAAGCAAAGGCACAAAATTAATGACACCTGTGGTGTTCCTAGAGCTAAGCATTACTGCATGAGCTCTCTCATTCATAAATGACACATTTTCTTCCTGGTGAAAACAGCTGGGCTTCTTTACTGTTCAGACTAAGAATCTTCTGTTGATGTTATATAAGGTGGTGAAAAAAACACAAAAAAATTATGTTTTGAATCACCTATGACTGCACATTATTTGATGTAAGGGGGACAAGCTTGAATTTTTTGTGTGTCTGTGTCATATCAACCTCAGAGCAATAGATACTGTCCATATTTGTATTTATATTTACCTACTATGCATACATGGATATTATACAGACTGAAATTTAGCAGCAGTGTCACTGAGCTGTTTTGTAGGTGTGCATACCAAACCTCAGCTTTTGGTTATGGAATTGGAGTGTTGTGCTTAGCCCCATCTTTAAAACTCTATGTAGAGACATGAATATACAAAATTTGAACAGCCTAAAAACAGTATATTTATTTGACAAGAATAAATGAATGAAAATGCTTATATAGAGCACTGTATCATAGAATCTCAAGCAATTTAGAATGCCTTTAAATTGTCAAAATACACTTAAGTTAGGTGTTGTTTTATTGATACATTTATTTGTGATAAATATTTCTCAGCCCTTTAAACTGAAAAATTGCCTTCTCAAAAAAGTGATGTTGCACCACTTTCTTCACTATTTCTCCAGAAAGTAGGACATTTGTATACTCCTCCCTCTTCTCTGATAAGACCCTATTTTCCCCATTCCCTCCCCCTCTTAGATGAGGTACCGTCCCTGGAGTCTGTAATTGCCAGGAGATGAAGCGATGATGGGAGTGATCACAGTCAATAGCTTTGATTAACAATAAGGTAGAAAATTAGCAATGCTAGCATTCAGCCACTCTGCCCTCTCCCTCCTCCATATGCTCCCTCAGTCCTGCCGAGGGCCTCACAGAGGGCAGTCAGAGCCCTCAGCCTGCTTTGAAGTGCAGCAAAGGTGCAGGCAGAGCAGAGAATTAGGGAAATTAAGGGGAAGAAGTAGAAACTGTAAACCAGGATGCTGAGACCTTTACAGGGCTTAGTGTGCGGCAGGAGGGACAAGGGTGAAGTGTGCTGTGTGTTGTACTTGTGTGTTTTTCTGTCACATGTGGATTTATTTGTGTCTGAACATGCTGTGATCGAAATGGCAACTACTGTTACTACTGTGACCCCATCAGCAGCTCTGCTGTTGTTTCCGACAGACCCTGAAGACCTACAGAGGGGGAACAAGGACAACGGGACGCCAATCCCCACCTCTGATAACGATGACAATTCGCTGGGCTACACAGGTAGAGTGCTTCTTTCCCAAACACTAACTTTCTCCTGAAATGCTGTGACCGCCATCCATCATCAACCACCTGTGTAAAATTACCTACTCATCCCTACCTCCACCTAACAACCACAACCCTTTCTTGTTCTCACTTTCCGGACTTTGTTTTGTAGCTGGAAGGTCAGTGCAAAAGTAAGTGGGGAATTTTTAACGTGAGCACTACATGGATTCTTGCTGAATATTTTTAATAGAAAGGAAGCTTTTCAATATGTATCTTTGATGTTATGTGTAGAATGATAAAGCTCTGAGAGATTAAATAGTTGAGTAAATTGCTATCACAAAGAAAGGACACCACCTGCAAGTAATTTAGCTGCAAAATTATCTGTACTCTTTTTTCCTATTTACCAGTTTTCTTATAAGTAACAGAAAGCAGACTCTTAAACAAGAGTGATGCAACTGATAATTATCAACTTGTATCTTAGGATTTTGTTTGCATGACTTATTTATGTTATCCACCAACCAATTCTGAAAGTGATCCATGCGTATATTATCATAAAACTAATAATACAATGTACTGGAAATAATTTATATATGAATGTCTAAGAAAGATCAGCCTTAAATGTGCCAATGATTATTGCAGAATTTCTAGGTATAGTTTGAAATGTAATGGTATATGATATAGATCTAACTTTGAGTTATTTGACTGAAACTAAAAATAAGCAGAGAGAATAAAAGATATAAACCCACTGAATCAGCTAATGATATTAACAGTGGGCTTGTATAATAACAGCTACTTATTATGTCCATTTCATTAATTCTTGTTAGCACACTTCTTTGTAGATATTGCTAGGTTTGGAGCTATGGATAGGTGGTATGTGTGTGTTCTGTGGTGTAGTTGGAGTTAGAAATAATGTGTCATTACACTTCTAAAGATGACAGTGTTAAAAAATTATTCAGTAGGCACATTCACTCACCTATAAAATAATAAACTGATATATTAGAAGCATCCTGCCTTCCTAGAACTGTTACCCTCCTCCACATTTATTGCAATTTTGGGTTTTAAATACTTGAAATAAACAGTAAAATTAATAATACTTTTTGAACAACTTTTTTCACCCCTGTATATATTCCTTTCTTGTTTTTCTCTTATCTTTCAACATAAGAATAAAAATTAAAAGATCAACAAATTAAAGTTTATTGGAATGAGATGGTAAAGGAGTTAGTATGATAATTTTCTAGAAAGTTTGTTAGAAAAGAGATGTAAATGTCATCAATATATACATACCAAAAGAGTTCATATTTATAAAAGAAAAAATGAAAAGTGGTTTTCTTTCTGAAGTATCCTCATACCCCAATGTATCTTAGTTCTATTCCCTTGTGCTCAGTATGTTTAATGAAAATGTATTGTTTAGGTATACTGATAGGGTTTATTATTTGTCCTTTGTGAATTTCCTAAAAATTACATATAACTGATGCATGAATCATGTTGAGCTCTGAATTAAAAGAACTTAAAATAATAACATATTTAAGACTAAATGGTCCATTTAAATATTTCATTTTTATTTATTTATCCCTTTGGGTTAATCAGCAGTCAGATTTCTGATGTTGAACATATCATTAGATGAATTAATGTGCAGTAATAAACTTATGAAGTTGTCCTTATTTCTACAAAGGAACTAATTAAAGCAATGTAACCCATTATGGAGTGACTAGAAGAGAGTCTTCTGAATAACCTTGTTTCTGAGATTATAGCTGCTTTTAAAAATCTAATAGGAAAGTTTATTTTGTACATTTCATCCCAGTAAATTCTTGGTTATTCAGGAACCTCTTTCCTCTTCTGTGTGTTAAAACTGTGACTTGTCCCTTTTTTATTTGAATCTTGTGTTTTACTCATTGATACTTCCAGTGGAAATGATAAAAAAAATAAAGTAGAAAGAATGCTGTGGCTGTTTGATAATTATGATGAAGAAATCACAGTTTTCTCTAAAGTTGAATAGTTTGAAATATTACTTAAAATTACCGCTTCCCTTTTGTGTGAACACATACATAGATGTGAGTGGGAACTCCCTGTACTAAGAGTAGGCAGGATCTTTGTACTGGACAAAATGTGCTCAGAGTGAAATGAGATAGCCTATCTGTTCAGGAACACTTTTATATAGTTAATGTAAACTGTGTATAGTTTAGGACGTCTAGAATTTAATAGCCCTGGATATAGCAGCAAGAAGATTTTAAGAAACAAAACATACTTATTATGCAACATAAAATATACAAAACAAATAACAATTAAGTCACTGATGTGAGTTAGTTACAAGACAAATTTCCGTGAAAGTTAGCAGGCAAATACTGTAGGTAGTGTTTGTGGAGCCTGTATTACAATATTACAAATTGGCTGTGTAAATTATATGTCTTATCAGATGTTTTTTATTACATGTTGCTTCACTTCACAGAGATGACATATGAGGCTCTCCTCATAATATTAAACATACATTTTTTAAAAAGAATCTGCAGTTTTGGAAAATACTTTTGAGAACATGAAATAATTCTAAAATAATATCATCATGTCACTAAAATTCATATCCACCCCTCTCTTTTGGACACTAAAATGTATAATTTCCACTGCAAGCTAATTTGTCAGTATAAAACCTGCTCTTGTACTCAAATCATTTGGGACCATTACTATCAAATTGACTCATCCTAGCATCCATAGATCTCATGTCATACACATGAATTTATGTTTTTATTAATGATGCAGCTAACAAATTATAATCTCTCATAATAGTTTCTGCTTATATATCATTTTTATCTAAATTGTATAAGTGATTTACTTAAATGACTCAAAAACGGTTAAAACAGAGTTTCAGGAAACATACTGATTCCCTTTCTCCTTATTATCTCTAAATACAGTATTACAAAGCCATGTAAGATTTTAAAATATTTCAGTTTCATGCTTACTAATCAATAAATGCAAAGGTGGCACTGTGCTATGTTATTAAAGTAGACTTGTGCATTATTTATAGTGAAGTGGCCCATTTCCTGTTTAACCAAGCATGGCATAAATATTAGGGGTTATTTAACAGTTCACAGATTATAGCCTTTGTCACCAGAACAAGTGAAATGGGGTTTCAAATCAACACTTATAGGGTCAGACACAGCCCAGAGAGATTGAATATATAATAATCAATGATTTTGTAAAGGACCGTCTGAAAAAAGTGCATATTGTTTATTGACTACTGAAAGTGCATATATTGTTTTACAAACATGAAAAAATAATATATCTTAGAATGTTTTATGTTCTGAAAAACACATATCTTCCATGAGAGATTTTCACAGTCCAAGTGAAAGCTTTAGTTTATCATAAAAATTTTAAAAGTTATGAATAAATAAATTATTCAGGTAATAAGAGGGAATTAATGATATTCTAGTTATGTTCTGAATATTAAAAAGAACCTGTGATTAGAAAATAAATTGAACTTTACCTGTATTTTTGTATATCAAAGAAGTGTAAATTTGACTTGTAATGTTTAAAATATATCTTTCCCAAATTTCAACATATAAAAGTTAAGTAGTTTCCCCCATCTCCACTGGTCTGTTTTAAGTATTAGTCTCCTGAATTGATAGTAGCATATTGGAAGAAAAGCTAAATGCAAATCTTAAAACTTTAAAACTGAAAAATTATCAGAACTATGTCATTGTCAATTCTACTGCAAAGAAACTATTGAATCTGGTACAAGTTGTTACTGTAACTAATTGTAATACAACGATAAATGATGCTGTGGTAACAAGCCATAGCAAAACACACAGAAAGGTGTTTTTCACTCAGGCTTCTCATGTTGGAGCAACTGTGTTTGGCACAGCCAGCCAAATCCCCCAGCCTAAGAGGTGGACCATCGTGACACAGGCTGCCCTGCCTGCAGCAGCAAGAGCATCATGAATTGGCCTTAAAAGCTTCTGCTCAAAAGTGACTTCTATCCATCTAAGTAAAACCACATGTTCACTCCTAATTCAACAGGATTGGGAATTACAATCCTAACCTAGCTCTCAGAGGAGAAAGAATGAAAACTGTTTGGTGAACAGCACCAGTCAGTACTAGACCAAGAATGTACAAAGAGAGACATATGTCATTGGCTCAGAACATATGCCACTTCTTGGAGGAAAGAACTTTAATCTCATACAACACCTAGATGTGGCATAATGGAACAGTCGGTTGATCATTCCACTGATGCAGCTGCCTATATCCCATCCTTTTGTTCACGTCTGGATGAAAAAAATAATTTTTGTTCAGATAGTGTTGTAGATGATAACCTGATACAGAGCAAGGTATTTAACAAATGCAGAGGTCTAGCAAAAGCGTGGTGGAAGGAAAGACTTTTCATTCATAGAACATCTGTTCTAGTGAGGAAATCACTTCTTTCTATCTCATGATGAAAAAAGCCCCCAAATTTTCCAGTTTTCCTGGATAGACACAGTGGTCTATTGCACCATGTTGATGCCTCAATATTATTCTGTATTATGGATACATTGACTTCTCAACAGTACTAGTGACCATCCATTTCTAAAGTAATCATATATCAATCCAACATCTGTATCCTTGTATACACTGTTCATGAACCATTTTTTCAAGCAGTGGAATAGTGAAGGGAGAATCTAAATGATACCTAACTTGTATTGTCACCTTTTTCCTAAAAGCCATTGTACAATACAAATTCATATGCATGAATTCACCCAGGATGCTACAATCTTGGAATCAATTCAAAAGATCTATCTAACATATCTTGGATAGATTTTATTTGTATATATTCTTCAAAATTCTCTTCTCTAAAATCCCACTCATCCAGCACTCAAGCCATTTTCCTTGGATCAGTCTCGATCTTTTAGTTAAAACAGAGGACCAGTTGCACCTCTCAATGTTCTTCCCATAGTAAGGTTTTACTTTTTTGGTTGTCCTTCATGCAACACTTCTTTACTTTCAACACCTACTTGAGTCTGTTCTTATTCATCTGTGCAATTCTGCTTGAAGTTGTCATGTGTCTATGGGTACCTAACTTTATGTTCTAAAGGGGCAAACATCTCCCAGGTAACAGCAGTTGCATAATTTGTTGGAAACCTGGGCTCTCTTGATTAATATTTCAATCATTCCTAATTACAAGTGGCAAGAAAAAAGTAACATTTAAAAAGGAGATAATTTTCCAAAATTGGTCATTGCTTTTCTCTTAATCCTTAGAGATAAGTGATTCTGCTATCAAATTTTTCCAGAAAGCCATATCGCAATACAACACAATTCCCGGATTGTGTATCCCAAATATATAACCAATAGCAGAGAAGCTTTTTTACTATGCTGTACCAATAAAATAGTCTTCTCTTGTTTTGCAGTCACATTCAAAAGTGGTAGCATTATGGGTCAGGTACTAAAAAAGAAGGAAATAGCCTGCCATATGCGGTATATATTTTCTCAAAAATCCAAAGATTTTGCCATAAAATGTGAGTTAAGGTGCACTAACTATCCTCCGCATGGGAGAAAATATCCTGATAGGACTGTGCTCCCCAAAATTCAAAGGGACAGTACATAGATCTCTAAATGCTATGAAGTTTTTTGAAATGCCTGTGTTTTAAAAGTATGGCCAGTAACTTCTGCTTACTCATCACCAAGATCTGTGAGTGATTTTATTAATCAAGTGCATAAAGATGATGACGTGGT
Source organism: Dolichotis patagonum (assembly GCA_004027295.1). NCBI lineage: Eukaryota > Metazoa > Chordata > Mammalia > Rodentia > Caviidae > Dolichotis > Dolichotis patagonum. The sequence goes on along the minus strand of PVJX010010427.1, from coordinate 48,411 downwards.
GGCCAGGGATATAGCACAGTGTTGCAGCTCCTGCCTGGTAAGCACGAGATCATGAGTTTGATTCCCAGTACACACATACACACACACACACACACGCACACACACACACGCACACGCACACACATGCGCGCGTGCACGTGCAAAAGATGATGACTTGGTAGCAGTGAAATGATCAGTATCTCAGGGGAATAAACACAGAAAAGAATTGGTGAAGGCATTAGGTAAGACTGAATGTGTACTGCAACTGTGCTTGTAGGAGGAAAGATAAATTATTCTGGAATTTGCATTTACTCTTGAGAAAAGGGTGCATTTTCTAGAATAGTAACTACATTTAATGGATCAAGGTCTCTGTTGATTTTTTCTAGCAGAAAGATAATATCTAAAAAGTCTTCAAAATTTAAATCACCACCTGATTTTGTAATCAGTAATCATTTTCATTCTTTTTGTCCTAAGTCTGCTAATAGACCACAGGTGTAAAATGAATGGGAGCTGGGCAAAAATAATTACTCAGTATATATCTCAGTCTTTTAGATAGGCACTCATTGGCTTATGTTTTCACAGAGGTAGGGTAGGTCATTTTAGTTTTTATTTTATATAGAGTGAAAATTCTGAGGACATCCTACTTATAAAAACCAGTTCAGAGAATCTAAATATTTTTCTGCTAATTGCTGATTTGACAATACATTCAAGAACTGTCAATAAGATGAGTGGGCATGGTGGCAGTTTGTAATCCCAGGACTCTCAAAGGCTGAGGCAAGAGAAGCAGAAATTCAAACCCACTTCAGAGAACTTAGCACTAGCAATAACTTGTCTGAAATAAAGAAAAATAGGGTTGGGGATTCAACACACACACACACACACAGCAAAATTATTATAAAATAGATTTTCAGGCACACAAGCAGATATAATTAAGATAAATTCAGTAGTTGCATGGATCTCTAAGTACTAGCAGTATCAATAGTTTGTGTTTTTCTTTCCTCAAATTATAGTACAGTGATATTACATCGTTCTTTTCATGACCACTCTTCCCTTCCTTCAGTTAAGGACACCTCCAAGCCATCTGATGTGTGGAGACACATAATCTGGTAATTGGGTGATGCACTATTATTTTCCCATATGTGACTAAAGTCGGGCCTTTCTTTACTACCGCTTCTTTCATTCAGAATTTAATTCAAGTATGGTAAAAACAGCTACTTCAGTCCCACAGAGTTGTGATCACTTCAAAATCAACTTGGAAGTTTATCAATTATGATAAAAACCATATTTACTTTTTCTCTGACTTAACTAATATCATTGGCTTTGGCCACTTCATGATCCTATTGCCCACAGTGAAATCAGTAAATGATTTCAGAAACAATGCTTCCTAAATGCATCCCTAGATTATAGGGGGAAAACTCCACAGTTTTCCCGAAAGTGTGGAAGTCCTCTTCTGGAGTGGTAGTAGTTCCAAATGTTTTGTTAGAGGGAATGTCTCAGCCTATAAAAAAATAGAGTTTGAAGATGGATACGTATGTCACAAATGGCAAGTTCACTCAAATGTTTGTATCTTCCACACCCAAACTGCTCAGTGGAAATATAATGCTACCTGTGTAATTTTCTAGTGTCCATCTTTTTAAACAAAATAAAAATAAATAGATGAAAATTTGTTTTTGAAACTCATATTTTGTTTAATGCAATATAGCCAAGATTTTATTTCAACATGTGATCAATATGAAAGGTATGATTGAGATACTTTCTTTTACTACATCATTTTACACGTAAAAACATCTTAATTTAGACTTGCCACATGTCACATGCTTTGTAACCACATGAATTACCCTCTCTCTTTTTTATGCCAAAGAATTTCTGACATCTATACTTTATTTACTGAAAACATCATTTGAATTTAGGTGTCAGTTGATATGAAGAACATGGTGAGAACCATTTCCAGCTGCTGTAACTAGCCCTTGACTGCGAATCTGTGTTCCTTTCTCTTTTTTTCTGATCTACCATATTTAGAATAGTATCTCCTTGATATTCTCCAGATTTCTGTTAATTTAACACCAAAGCGTAGTAAAGCTTCTCTTCCTGGGTTCTGTGTCATGGTTTTGACATAGCGGGAATTAAATATCATCTTTGCCCTAAAAGTAATGAAGAGCTCTAGACCAGGGCGTGGAGTGAATGTTTTGGAACATAATCTGCAAGTCTCCAAGAAGGCAAGTCCATCTTCAGAGATGGGCAGAAAGGGCTTTTTTCTGGTAAGGGGGAATTAGTAGGTTTAGAGGATGAGGGGACACCAGTTCTTAGATTTATCTGAAACTTTCTACCTCATTTCATTTCAGCTTTCAGGGCCCTATATTTTCCGCCAACGATACTATAGACTGCCACACATCAGAACATAAAAGTCACGTATATTGTAATATATAAATGCTACCCTGCAATCTGGCAGTGCTGAGTTGATTCTGTCAGATTTTCAGCTGTACTAGCCCTATAGCTATAGAACAAAAGAGATTTTTCTGTGTTTCTGGCTGTCCCTAAGCCAAGCACTTGAAACTTAGGTGAGTAATTTCTGTAAGTAATTCAGGACTATCAGAAGCAGCAGCCCATCCATATAAATATTGTTGCCTTCTGTAATCTCATACTAGCCTATTGCAGAAACCAGCGAATTTGCTAAGACTTACACGGTTTGCTTCATTACAGGTGATAAGAGAGAATAAGAAGGGCCAGGTCACTGCTAGAGTTTCATTATTAAATTCCATTCTGAAGTCACTCACTTCAGATCAAGGGAGTGAATAAAGCCACCTGCTTTGTGGTGTGCTCCTGGTCCCCAAACTGTTATCAGAAAGAGTTGCAGGACCAGAAATGACTCCAGATATTATTACAAGGAAAAAAACCTGTTGATAATGGTTATGTACTGTGTATGTAAACAAAGCTAGAAGAAGGAATTCTGAATGTTTCCACCATAAATATATGGTCAATGTTTTAAAATACTGATACTTTAACCTGATTCAAACTGTATACAATATATACTATACATGTATTAAAACATCTCACAGTATTCCAATAATATGTCCAATTTTTCTGTTTTATTTGAGTTCTAATAAATTTCAAAAGAAAAGCATTGATATAGTCAATTGGGCACTTAGAAATCACAGGAAGAAACTAAGTTAGACCTATTTAAAAAAACAAAATAAGTGAACCAAAATATTTAATCAGAAATGTCATCATGCCTCACTCACTCAAAAAATTACTTATTAAAATACATGATAGAAATAAAAATTCATTAAGTCTATAGTTTCAAAGTCAATGAACTAGCAACTAATTTATTGCTTCTGAAAGTTTAAAATGTATGAAATTCACATTAACTATAATAATTTGTGTAAGATAGCATATTAATACTGATTAATTCATATCCTCATGTATTACTGACAACACCTTGGCAAAGTAGATTGCGTTCTCTCCATTTTGTGAGGAAGCTGAGACAGTGATTAAGGTATTTTCCTGATTTGATACACTTACATCTAAGGAGGTAAGCCTCTATTCTCAGTGTATCGGAAGCTCCTATTCTCAGTTACTTCCCATACGAAGGAAGGTGTGATCCATAGTAAGCTTCATGTATTATTAATAATTGCAAAGTCAGCATGTAGAAGCTTTCAAATTACCACAGTTATCCAATTAACCCATGGCTACTTATATAGCCCTTAGTTCTTCTTTTCAAGAGCCAACTAATAAATTTCAGTATAAATAATTATACAAGTGGGAAACAAAGGTCATGAAAAAAATGAAACACTTCATAACAACTGTTACATAGAGAGCTTTTTATTTCCCCCCAAATCAATTTTAAAGATTGAAGTCTTAGCAGCAGCTTAGCCCGTTTTAATTCTACTACTATTGTTAGTTCTAGTAAAGTTTTAAAAAATTCATAATAATATCAATTTCCTAAGTAAAACAATTTCAGATTATGCATGATTGGGAAAATGTATATCATAAAATTATAAAGCATGCATGATAATGATTTATGCCAAATTCAGGATACCTCACTTGTCTGGGAAAGACTTAAAAGGATTAAGGACAAGCTATAGCAATGTTAGTTACCATTGTTATAATTTAAATATACAACACACTAAAGATACATAATTTTTCTATTAAAGGACTGAAATATAAAACTGGAAAAATTGTGTATTGATACATAAATTTATATTATTTTGTATATAGATTCCTGCATAAGTGAAATGTTTAATAACATGACATTATAAAAATTCAGCATTAATTCTTAAGAATTATTGCAGCTCTATCAGATTCCAAGTCATATATCTTATTGTATCATATGATTACAAAAACTGATATGCAACAGAAGTTAAAATTCTTTGCAGTTTATTAAAATAAAACTAAAAAGGACTTTTGCCTACACCTAAATCTCATCGCAAATATTTAGATGTGTTGATATTTTAGTGTTCAGATTAAACATGGCCTTATTTTTTTAAAGTCTAATCCAGGAACAAATGCCTATAACTGATTTTTCCAGTTAAAAATGAAATATACCTTATGATACATCTTAGCAATATGAATTTGAATAATTCCATAGAAGGGAAGGTTATATCATTCAATACTTCAGAATCTATAGAGCAGTGTGGTCTTTATGAGTAAATATGCTAGTTGTCTCCTTTCAAATGTAATTTGAATGTTTTCAGTTTAAAAAGAACTGGTGGAGACACACAAAATCCTTTCACAAAGAACTGTACAGAATTGAATTACCATTCCTAGAATAGGGTTATGCACCTAAAAGCCTAATTAGTGAAACCATTCTGAAGATAATCTGTCAGACTATTCACTCTATAATTTAATCAAGACATTGCTCTCAAATAAGCAGAGGTAGTGCATTTGATTCACCCCAGCTTTTAATGCATATTAGTTCTTTGTAGCTGTAATCTATTTCTCTTGTATCTATTTCTCTTAACTTTCTTCTAACAATGGAAGTGCAAAGAAATATGCATCATTCTACTCAATAATTAGATAATAGTTGCCTTTAAATTGAAAATGAAAGATAGGAAGTTCAGGAAACAGATTCTGCTATTACCATTTTATTTTAATTAATTTCTTTAGAACTTAATGCAAATGGAGGTGCTAATATGAAAGTATTAACTTTGCAGGATGCAATTGAATGTACATTAAGATTTTCTTTGTCATTTGAAAGTGAGCAGACAGATGAGCAAGTAAAATGTTAAGAAAAAAGTAATAAAGTCATTGTTCAGTTACAAAGACACATTTCTTAAACAAGTAACTATTACTTTTCTGTTGCTTCTACCTCTAACATAAACTAGCCATTTATATGAATGTATTTTGGAGTTCAGCCTATGTATCCAAAATTAAAAGAAATGATTGCTCAAAGTCAGAAACTTTTAATTAGTCATGGTATATGTGCTTGTTTTGCAGGCAACTGTCAAATCAATTAATTCAAGAAAAAAACCACAAAATGTTATTGATTATTTAAAACAAATGTGAAATCTTCTGGTGCATTTGGGTACTGAACTAACAATGTGATATCTAATAAGGAATCATTTGTTTATTTTATCAGAGTAAGTTACGTGCTTTTTATACTGAGCACGTATATTCTAATGCAACTAGTACAATTTGATATTTATTAAGTTCAAGGGACAATTTTATTGTTTGATATTAAAAGTATATTAACTCCAGCTGTATAATATAGTAAGAACTAATAATTTGAAATTCCTCAGAGTGCTAGAAATGCCTATTAATAGGATTCATTTATTTAAGCAGCCAAAGCATATCAAACAATTTCTAAAAATTACATTAAGAATTTTACTGTTAACGTAAGTAATCACTCTCAATGTAAGTTATTCAGGAAATAAAAGCATTAAATAAGGTCACTAGCATGCAACATTCTAACACCAAAGTAGTTAGAATAATTTCCTATAATCATAATAAGCAAAGTCTACTTGAGAATTCACACATCAAAAATAGGCAAGTGCAAAGTTTCAGTGAAATCAAGAAAGCAGAATTTTACTTCTTAATAAAAGTACAACTTAATGGGCCTGTATTCAACAAGTTATAGTTTACTTTACCAACTTTTCTAACTCCCACAATAAATTAACTAAGTCTTTAACACAATTTCTCTGTTAAAACATTGTATGATAACAAAACATGAAATCAATTGCTCGCATATAATGCCAGTATTACTAAAAAAATTGGAAGAGTAAAAATCATCTAAATAATCTTTGTACAAAACTCATTTTGTCAGATTTGTGGATTTCCTTGTCCTCAAACTTTAATTCAGTTACCTCTAAAATGCTCTTCTGTATTTTTGTATTTGAAAGCCATAAGCAGTTCTCCTACATCTTCATGGGAAAATCTTCCTGTATGAAATTCTATATATGTGGTATTGTTTGTAATTTTAACTTGCAAATGATATATTTTGTATTTACTTTAGAATAATGAAGTAATTTACACCTATCTTAAAAAAAGATTATGTCAGTGGAGAAAAATACTATATGTTAAAAAAATAAGGGAAATACATTGATTTCTGCAGCTTTGTTAGTATCTATAGTCCTTTTATAATAGTATTAACACTGCTTTGGACAAATGGGTGATGAATATGAGAACAATTACTTAAACTTTATCTTTCTTGTGTTATCAAATATATATCAGTTCTGTTAGCATATGTTAGACTACTTTGATTTTAAAAATACCAGTGTATAGTCCATGTATTTTTATGTTTTGAATATGATGAACATTTTAAGAATATACTATGTCATTCATACCAATACTAAATTAAAAGTAGACTACTTAAATTTAAAATTTAAGATGTAGCACTTCCTTAAGGCTTTGCTTTTTGTGAAATAATTTATTCTTAAAATAATGAATACATGAGACATAGTTAATTGCTGATTTAAGTTTATTAATATATGAGTAAAATGGTAATCAAAATCTGGTTTTTTTGTAGAACCAGAAGACATACTATCAAAATAGAGTTGTCTTTCTTTATCAGGCAATGCTGCATATTACAGAAAAACTATTTGAAGCAATTAATCTTCATTTAAAATATAGATAATTTAATGAAACTCTGAGAATATGACATCACGATAATAAAAATGAGCTGTATTAGTAGATTCAAATAAAAATATGCAGCTTTATGTCTCCCATAGGGAGCTCATAAATGGAAAATATGGTAAACCGCTGATTCATGAGCTTTTTGAAAACTCTAAACTAGGTAAATGAAGATAATATCTTTTCATTCATATGACAAATTCTTTTTTGAAACTAGCAAATTAATTGTTTTAAGGAAATTTTGTTAGAATAGTATTTTTTAGTTGCTTTACTTTTAAGCAAATATTCCAGCTATCTGAATAGCAATTGTTGCCATATTAAATACATTAGCTTTTCCATGATAATCAAGGACTTTGCATATATACACTACTTTACTTCAAATTTAACTGAAGCAAAGCAGGTAGAAATAAAAATTCAACTTAAGATATCTCAAGACCCTCCAGCAAATGATAAGGAAAAATCATCCTACGAAAACGTATGTTTCCCCAAGCTATATACTCAGTAGGAGCTCCTCAAATACCAACTGGCCTTAACTAACGTGTGCTGCAATGAGTTGGCATCTTTCAGACTAAAGGCATGTGGCTTCACAGTGAGCTTTTTCTCACTGTATACCTATGATACTGAGGCTTCGACTTCCATCTTTCATGATCCTGTTTTCAAGTTTGGAAAAATAGCACCTAACTGTAAAGATTTTAACAATATTAATGTCAGTGGAAAGTTAGAGAGTATACTTCCTTTCTCAGTTACTACTGATCATAGAGGTGAAATTCATGAGGAAATACTTATATATGAAATACAAATTGAACCTGAGAATGTTTGTTGTTCCTTTCATCTAGTGATGAACCAGACTTGTTGTGCTGCCAATTTAGTCACCAAAATGGCTGCAGCACTTTGCAATCCCATCAGTAGTTTTGGTAGCGTAACAACTGCACAATCATATTATGTCTCTTAGCTTTTTTTGCCAATCATTAATAAACTGGAATATCACTTTGTTTGCATGATTATTTATTATTCTTTGTTTTGGTTACTTTTCTCCTTGCTGAGACAAAATACCTGACACCCTAAGTTAAAGGAATGAAGAATTATTGTACCTCACACTTTGTAGAGGTTTCAGTTCATAGTTGGCTGGTTCCATGACATGACAGGGAAGCATCACAGGGGAAAAACAATTCATGGTGGGTAGAAGACAGCAAAGCAGGGAGGTAGCCAAGCAGCAGAAAGCAATAAGCAACAGCCCTCTTTCTGTCCCTCATATTCTATTCAGGTTTCTTTGCCCTTAAAACAAGTAGCACTCACTTAGGTGGGCCTTCCTATTATCCACACCCAGAACTATACCAACCTATCAGTGTGCCAGTTTAGTAATCACACACCCTTAATCCCATGTACTTAATCCCAGCATCACACATTCTAGGTACAATCACCTCACCTGTATCATACGTATACAGTGAGAAAAGTTCACTGTGAAGCCACATGCCAACAGTCTGAAAGATGCTTAAATAAAACCCCACTTATGAGCACATGAGTCTTTGGGGGTGCATCCAGACACAAGTCATAGCATTCCTCTTTTGCAAGTTACTTGATTATGTATACTGTTCATCTTTGGCATATAGTCATTGCTCCTTTCCTTGTAATTCTCTGGAATTCTCTGTTGATTTTTACTTTTATAAATATATTTTTTCTGTAGTTGCTTGCTGTTTGTATTTCTCCATGGCATGTGAAACAAAAATTCTTCACCTGTATGCAAATCATGCCTTTATATTTTGTTATGATTTTGCTTTTAAATTAGTCTTCTACATTTTTTCTATTAGTTTGATAGGTTTACCTTTCACATTTGAGGTTTTAACACATTTAAATTTTTCATATGGTATTTTGTTTTTCTTCATATAACAAAGGTTCTTTTGATAATCTACTAAAATCATCTGCTCTTTTCCCAGCGGTAGTGCTGTTTATAGATCATATTGCCAGTATGCCTCTAAGTGCTGTGCTCTGTTTTACTAATCTATATATGTGTTTTTGTACAAATGTCAGTTCTCCCTGTCACAATAATGTAGTAGTCTTTCAAATAAAATAGAGAAAAGAATGTCTGTTAGACTCTCCTATCCAGGAACATGAATTGCGTCTACATAAGTTAACAATCTAGTAATGTGATCTGGAGTTAAGTAGCTTCTCTAATGCTCACTAGAATATTAATAGTACCTAATTAATATGGCAACATGAGAATTACAGAAGATAATGCAAAACTATCACTGAGCAGTGACCAATGCTTCTTAAGTATTCAACAAACAATAACTCAATAAACACTAATAATTTAGAAAGAAAAATAATCCAAAGGCACTAAGTTAGGTGTCTGTCTTGTTAAAAAGAATAGAGAAACTTTACACAGCCTTATAGTTCTACATTTTTTTACTATAATAACATAGAGCCATTATTATTATTTATTTATCAGTGCATAATAAACTGAAAAAACTTCAAGCACTGTTATATCATTATTATTTAAAGAAATAAAGTTATATAAAGTGGTTATATAAAGGTGATTTCATGATTTAATCAGCACTGACTTGAAACACATTTTAACATGTCTAATTTGTCCTATGATGGAAGTTTTAAATTATCACAGTAAAAACACATTGCCATTAATTGCCTTCAAAATACAGCCCAGTGAATAAGGAGAATGAAGACATGCCATAAGGCTTTTTGTAAGCCTGCCTTTTCTTTGGATGGCACTTGGCAACAGTTTGCACCATATTTTTGATCATATATCTTAAAAACTGTCATGAAAGAAGATTTCCAGAACTGCTTCAGAAAGTTCTGGAAATGCAATACGTATATTGAAGTGGGGAAGAGTATTTTGATGGTGATGAATGACCATGCATTTTTTATTGTAATAAATTTTTAATTTAAACATTCATATTATAACTTGACCACTCTTCTAATATGACTGTGTAAATATTCAGAATGCCTCAAAAAATAATTTGGAATTATGCAATATTGTGAGGTCATGCTTACAGTACTTTCACTCTTCTTTTCAAGAATTGATCCTTGTCCTGACTTCAATATTCAGGACATTTTTCTACCTGATAAATATAAATCCCCAGGGGTCAAAGGCAAACATGATTATTTTTGTTTCCCAGTCTCCCATAGGTGATCAAATTGCTTCAGCAGAATGTTCAGGCCACAGTCACCCTCCTCACATCATCTTGGGCTCCGACTGTTTTGAATCCCTGCCCAAATACAATGTTTGCAAAATTAAATATAGTAGCAATTTTATTCTTTCTTGCCTTTTATTGTCTTTATTTGAGGATAATTGCATCAGACAAATTAGAATTTTGTTCTGATAATAGAAAAGTCAAAAGAAAATGTATCCTTTTTATTAAATGTAACTTATTAAGATCATTTGCATATATGTGTGAGTTCATATTTATACATACATATGTTTGTGTCTCTTCTTGAATATTTTGTAGCAAACTTCAGATGTGATAAACATAATATAATTTATATATAATAATTTCAGATGTATCAAAATATTAGGAAAAATAATGAATGTCTACTCCTAATTCACTATATTTTTTCAAGTGTAAGACAATGGAAATGTGTAGAGATGGAAGAACATTAGCAAATTCATAGGGCCATTTGCTTTTTTTAATTGCTCATTTAGCAAAAAACAGCCATTTATTTAAAGTCAGCCTTTGTTTATTACAATAATTCCTGCCTTTCAAATGAAGATAATGTGCTTCATTTACAAAGTCAGTGTGAACTCTCTTAACATCACCAAGCATTTGTCTATAACCCAGAAACTAACCTAAAAGCAGTCTTACTTCTACCTATGAATGAATTTCTATTTATAGACATCAGTCCATATTCACTTGACTATTGTATTATCTTTTTATTTCTTGTTGTTCAATTAATAAATATATTTAAATATGAAAGCTTACCATGAATAGTTCTAGTAAACTGAATCTAGTATATGTTAACTGTGCACACACACAAACCACACACATACACACAAACTAGATCCATTTGTTAAGATGAATGTAGTTTTGTCTGTGAGTTTCACTGCACATTACCTAATTTGACTGAATCTTTCACAATTGTGTTTTTGGAATCATGTTAGGATAATGTCTTTGAGTCTTTGATAATGTCTTTGAGTTTCCTTTTATGACTCCCTATTGTTTGACAATTAACCATATAAGTTTTCTTTATTCCAAACCACTAGAAATATATGGCTATTAATTTATATACATTCATAAACAACCATGCTTAATTACAACAATCATGAAGCTCCTTGGAAAATCAAGACAACGATAATCCTCATACATAATGAAATACTTTTAATAATCTAGGAAGAGCAAAATAACACAAATAACTTTTATATGCTTGCTTTTTGGACATATATATGTGCTTTAGTGTTTGTTTATTCCTTTGTTTGTTTTTAGTGCTAAGTACCAAACATAATGTCTACCAAATGAAGCAAAAAATAATTTGTTAAAAACTTTGTCAACCCCTTGTTTAAATTTCATTATTTTTGTCAAGCACTCCTATATTCAACAATTCATTTATTGATCTTAAAAGTGATACAAATAAAAGCAATTATGAGGGATATCTAGTGACTGTTGCCTAAAAAGACCAAATAACATCATTGCTTCTTCTATGTGTACTGCAGCCACATTATATGATGTTTTTTCAGTTTGATTTCACTCTTATGATTGAAAATCTTTGCTTTTCAGAGCTTTTGGCTGATAGTTTCAGCTCTGTTTACATCATATAAACATGACATGTATAGCTATGATAAAGGCAGTTTGTATATTTCTTGGCTGAGAATATATAGGTTTGAAAATAATTCAGAGGCAAATGTTATAAATGTTAAAAAACTGAACATTTTGAAGATGAAAAAGGTATGTGTTTTTAAATTTGACATCATATACAATTATGTACAAAGTAATATTTTTCTTGAGGAGTAAATGTTGAGATATATTTCTTATATATACTTTCATATATGTATATATATATAATAGAAATATGTCTACATGTGTATACACAAATACTGATCAACATTCGTACAGAAAAAGATTCAATAATGGTGCTGAAGTTAGGTAGGTCAAAGCATGGACTACATCCCCTAGAGTATAATGGGATCAACTTCAATTAAATTCCATCTCTGTGAGCTGAGCAATGTATTGGTTCACATGAAACTTGTTTTACAAAACTCATTTGCATTTATTGACATGTTGTCCAATCATGCTTTAAAACTTAAATCCTAGTAGGATATCTGGACTTTCCTAAAATGTTCAGATGAAAGCAAATAAATTCTTCCCAGATATCCTACTAAACTGAATTCTCTAAATATATTTTGCCTTTGTACAGCCTAGATTCCTTTATAGAGACATTTGCTATCCTTGATGTTGTGCCATTTACAGATATTCAACTTCAAAATGCACACTTACTGAAGCTATTTCTCTCCTTTTGGATTCTTGTGATTCTCAGATTAGTAGACCTTTGCCAGGAGCAAAACCCTGAAGAATAGCTGAGGATCAGGACTATAAGCAGAAGGAAGTGGGATAACATGAAGCTCCAGGGCAAAACACAGTGAGGAACTTAGAGACTTGGGGCAAAGAGGCAACATCTAGGCAGGTGGTAGATTCATTAATAATTCAGCCAAATTAGTCATCACTTGGCAACTTTCTCAAATTATTATATGGCATCATTTTTATGAATCTAAAATTTTGTTTATACAGATTCATATAACAATGCGGGTATCAATTCATGAATTGCTAGTAGAGTTTGCACTGTCCACCCATGGGATTTAGCAGACCTCATTTGTTGCTACATTTGCTCCCAAATATGGCTTGACCACCAAATTTGTCTTTTAACTCATGAATGTCATTAGGCCTCTATCTCATGTGCTGTATTGATCTTAATTCTCCAAAGTGTTCTCAGGTGCCACAGTAGCTATGTCTGGGTTTTTAAAAATGATTTCTAGTCTCCAATCATAAGGAAGCTGTTTCTTCCATTGCCCTGGAAGCTATTCTATCTGCATAATACACAATCACCTTCAATATATACCTCTGACCATCTGCTAGATTGGCATGGTGCCTGATTACAAAAGAGAGAGAGGAAAAGAGAAAGACTACCCCCTCTTCTTTGCCATAGGTGATAATAGCCTTCAGTTTATCCAACCAGCTTTCAAAATCCTGTAAATTATAGATTATCCTGGAAGAAATCTCTCTTCTGCTCAAGAACAAAACAGTGGTGCCTCAAGCTTCTTTTTCAAAGGGACCCATCTGCTAATTAAGAGTTCAAATAGTCTTATGTTGAAGTCTTGCCTTCAAACTGCCCTTCTGATTAAATCTAGGAAATATCTTCATTACAGACCTTCCTAGAATACATTAGGATCAGATGAGTAAAAAAGCCCACAAGCCCCTGAACATGATTTCAAACGGACGTTTGAGGACTAAATGGAAACTTATTATTTGTCATTTAACATAAATTACTTTATTCTGACCAAAAGTCAGCTTAATTTATTTGGGGTGGTGGATTTAATTTAGATAGGATTGTCTGAACTCATGCAATGATTTCTCTGTGTGAGATTTATCTATTATTTGCAGTTTTTATTGATTCCTGTGCCTTTATGCTGGTATTGTGTGCTTAAATTGAGCTTCAAAAACTGTTCACTCTTCTATCTATGATGATGAAAGCAGTGTGAAAATAAAAATAGGAATACTGCTTAGGGAAATAATATTATTTAAGAAGGGACAAAATACATTTCAAGTGATTACACAAGTAGCCAGTAGGTTTTAAAAATGTGAAAATTGCTTAATTTCTTGGTGAAAGGAAAAATAGCTCTCTCAAGAATGTGATTGTTAACTGAAACCATATTTTCAAAGATACCAGTACAAGAATAACAATTAATAGACAAAACATAAGTATTAATTCATAAGCATGTTTTGCATATTAAAAAAATAAGGGTACTCCAATACATGTGGACTGTGGTGGTGTTACTTGATTTTTATATTTTCCTAATGCTAAGTGACCATTTCTGAATACTGGAACAAGCAAAATTTCACAACCAAGAGCAAATTTTATCCTCACCAAATACTCGTTTTTTAAGGTGTTTTTATTTCATGGTACTTCCTGGTATTTCTTCTCCCACTTACTGGATTTCATGCAGCAACCTAGCACTCCTGGTTTTCAAGTAGTGCCTACCTCACCTGCTGTCAAATTTGCCTGTTTCTTTCTAAGTAATTCTTGGTTCTTTACAAGATTAGATTAAATAATACATCTGACACTTATTTCTGTCTTGTAGAAAACATGATGCCCAGTTAAGATCTGCAAAGGATGTTTTGATATTTAAGATAGTTTGAGGTTGCTGCATGTTCAGCTGATATATGCGTGAACAAATAACAAAATATATTCAAGTATTTGTCAGACTTCAATCTTCCAAGTCCCATTCCACTGTTACCTCCATTAAATCACAATACTTCAGTCTTTGAAATTTGTTAACATTCTCCAAAGGTATAAATTGTGAACTCCCAGTTTTAAATAATAGAAACAAATTTATCTTCTTTAAAAGTAAATATAGTCACCCATACACATACCAAATGTGGATTTTTCACAAAAAACCAGCAGAAGCTCAGTGATAGTGTCAAACTTCTATCATTTTCCTCCTGATTTCTCATGCAAACTGCCCTTTGTCTTCAAGTTTATCTCAAAGGCAACTGTTCTTATTTTGCCTTTTAATGACCACATCAGTATTTCTTGCTTCTGAGACTTATAATTGTTAATGTATGTCACCTTTCTATTTTCCAGATTGTTTGTACCAGTAGGAGAGTGTCATTCATTTTGTGTTATCCCAAACTTTTTTTATATCTTTATCCACCTATATTGAACATCATGATCAGTAACAATATAAAAATGTGCAAAATAATGGTAAATAAATACAAAGAATTTACTCAAAATGAAGCTAAAAGAACTCTTCTATGGTTTTCTAAAGGATAGTTATTCTTTTAAATGGACTATTTTTCTGCTTTACTATATGTTAACAACTATATGGAACACTGTGTAATCTCCTCTTAAAGCCACATAAAATATTTCATCTGTTTCTTATATATAGTCATGCTACATAGTTTAGAAATTTATTCCCACTGGGTGTAACCTTTGTCATCTAGATTCAGTAAATGCTTAACAGGCATAGGCCAGGACCATGTGTGTTTTGCTTTAAGGGTAAATAATCTACACTGAGACAGACAGCCCCTGAGAATATTCCTCCCATATGTCAATATCATGGTTCTGTTTGCAGCATGCCTAATATATCATGTCATCAGTATGGTCACAGCAAGACAATAGCAATGAGAACGCAATGTAGGAAGCACTGCTCCTAAAATTTCCCTTAGAATCCGATACTACCGTCTAGCTATTAAAATTCTGCACAAAGATTACTATCTCTACTGAAACTGCATCAGGAGTTTCTGTTCAACATAATGCAATGAAAAGTAAATAATTTACATACTGACCTGCCCAAAATTATAAAAGTATGTAAAACTGGAAAACGAGCAGACATATGGATCATTCCTCAGCCTATAAATCTCATCTGTGTAGAGAAAAAAAGTATATGAGAATGAGCAGGCATTCTTTTTAGTTCTTGGTCATCAAACCTTTCCTTTTTTCTAATTTTATTGTCCTCACTTTTCTATGGAACATAACTCTTCCAAGTATACTGAGAGGATAAAAATGCTCTCTGCTCTCTGGTCAATGTACAAATTAATTTATTGTACTTTAAGGAATTCATTGTGAAAACAGGAAAAACCTTTCATTATAAAAAAATCCCAATTAGTTCTATTCACTTTTCCATAATATAAACAGAATTGATAAAATATGAATTTATGTAATTCTTTTTTTCTTAAAACAAGTGGTTAGGAAATGACATGTACAGTGATGAAAAATATGGTGAGTGTTTAACATGTTTAAAATCATTACAGAAAAGCCACATTGCCATTGATCCCTCTAGAAATTCTCCCCCTGTTGTGGAACCCTTATCCTGACATTCTTGCTACTTTCTGAAGCAGTTATGGATGTTTCCCCATAGTGTCTTGAGCCCTTAATCAATATGCAGCATATATCCTTCATGGTCATTTTAACTTTGGGAAGCATCAGAATTTTCAGGGCACGTGATCCAGTCCATATGATGGAAAAGAACCATGTGGTGATGATTTAGGAGATTGCTTTTCAGTTGGAGAGCACTCAGCAGCAGCATTTTATTTTAAATCACACCTGCTAAATACACTCATAAATGAGGACTTCACAACTGTTTTAGAAAGTGGCCAGAGCAGTAGAATGTGTTGCAAGCAAAAGGGAATATTTTCAGGAGAATTAATGACATTGTTTCTTTTATTGTAATCATGTTTTATTTGAATATGTACTATAAACTGGATGTGGTGGCGCATGCCTGTAATCCTAGCACTCAGAAGACTGAGGCAAGAGAATGGTTGCAAGTTCGAGACCAAGCTGGGTTGCAAAGTGAGCTCAAGGCCAGCCTGAACTGCGTGGCAAGACCTTGTCTCAAAAACACAGACTAAGGTCTGACTTCCACACCTGGTGCTACACTCTCCATTTTCCTTCCTACTTAAATTCACTACATAGAACAACATCAATTTCAAATTTCATCATTTCTCATGCAACATGCCTTTCTTTCCCATGCTGACCCTTGCTATTTTCCAGCTTTCCTGAACTCAAATGTGTATGATATTGTTCTGCCTTTCTGTAAAAATGTCCACATTCAGCTTCTTGAATGTCGTAAGATAGTCTATGCAGTGAGAACAGGTAAGATGTAGATTCAATTTCTTATCCAAGAGAAAATACAATTTCTTCAAAGACCATCTCTCTTTTGCCAATGAGTCTAGATTTTGAGGTTGTCAGTAGAAATGAGTAACAAGATAGTGATAATCAGTTCTGAGACAAAATAAGGCTTGAAAAGAGGTAAATTTTCCAAACCACTCATAAGCACTTATTACTAAAGATATTTATATCACTTCTACTTAATTTTAATTTTGACAGCTTCAAAATGAATATGAGTTGAAAGGAAAGACAATATTTTATGTATCCTTTGTCCATTTTACAGTATTTGAGATGGTCCTGAAAATGTATAGATTCTTCATAAATGTCTACATCAACTATCAATTTTAATATCACCAGATTTCATTTTGGTCATAACCCAAAATTAAAAGTGTATTTTATATGACCTAAGCTTTAAGTGACCAGGAGAAAAGGACACTTCTTTTTACTCTTAGTGAATATTGTCAATTCCACATGCTTTTTAAAAGTTTTTAGGTAAAAAGTTCATTTTTTTAAGAAGCTCATTTTAGATATAACTTTTAAAAATGTTTCTTCAAGTTTCATTGTAAATTAACATCAATAAGGCATCTTGGAATTAGTTGAAAAGTAAATGATACATTTTTTTCCTTTTAAATAACCATATTCATAAATGTTTCAATAATATTTTTGTAAAAAATAATACTGAATTTTTCATTCATTGATTTCTAGAAATAACACCTTTGATGCATAATATAAATAAGAAGACCTAATAGAATTTTTATTTCAAGCTACATTCTACTTCCTAAAGTATAAAGTATCAGATTTATATTTATTAAAACTTGCTTTCTGCTAATGTATGTCAGCTTCTCACACTCATCCCGAGGAATAAAATAAAATCGCAATAATAAGAAGAATTAGGGTTGGGGGGAAAAACTGCAGCACAAGTGCCTGCCTGGAAAGCATAAGGTCCTGAATTTAATTCCCAGTACCAAAACAATAAAAGAATAATTGAGACCAAAAAGATAATATTTTAAGTGAACTTTTCCAATTGCCAAAATGTATAAAGTACATGTATGCATTAATCATGCAGCTGACACTAAATTTATTTCAAGAAAGTAAAATTTTCACTTCGCATTGTACTCTGGATGTAAAGGAGTTGGTAGAAACTTTGAAAGTATTCTGTGTTCATTATTGTGCAGTTTTTGACACTGAAATGAGTTATTATTCTTTTGTTAGAAAAATAAAGTTATATGCTTATCTTTTCTGCCTGATCACTTATGTAGATGAAATTATGAAGCAGGGAACAGTTAAAATGTGTGCTCATATAGACCCTTCAGAAAAATACTCAGTAGCTGGAGACCTATACCTCAACTTCCTAACTACCACGCCTATTCTTTTCCTTTGGGTAAAATTTATATTACCCACATTCTAGAGAGATCCAAACCTTTTTTTTTGAGATTCGTGCTCAATTCAAGACCATAGACGTGTATAAATCAGACTCAGGCAGAAAATACATTTAAGAAAAGTGACAGCATGTTGAAAAATACACAGGAAAATAGGATCTTTCACATTTTTTCTTAGAATATAAATTAGCAGAATCTTTTTGGACAACAACTTTGGAATACAGATCCAAAATGAAAACAACTTTGACTGGAAACTTGGTTTTTTTTAGGGATTTGTACTACAGATGCGTTTTCTATGTATGCAATGATATTTGTACATGATTGTTAGCAGTAGCATTTTTTGTTGTGATGAAACCAAAACAAACTATCTCTATAATAAACTGTTTAAAGTTTTTGAATAAAAGGTAGTATTCATATAAATCATATCTACATGCCTATTTCTTTGCATTTATTAAAAATAAGACAGTACAGATACATGTATTAATTAGAAATTCCAAGAAACGATAAAGTGAACGAAATGATTTGTGTAAATATATGAGTTGATGATATATTGTAATAAATTATAGGATGTTTTTCCTATCTCAACAGTGTTCCAATTTCTTGAAACAACAACAACAAAAATACAAAGCAAAATTATATTTTAAAACTTTGCATTAATCCTTGCCGTTGATTTTCTCTGGCTGGATCTGTGTCCATCTGCCTTTCTGTCTCTCTCTCTTTTCTGTCTGTCTTTCTCTGTCTCTGTCTGTTTCTAACACTCTCCTTAAATCTTTTACATTCTGTGCACTAGTAACTGTCTCTTTACCTGTAAAATATAAATATATGCCTCATCAGGCCTCTTCTCACCACTTCCCTAACTCTGGTCTTAGCCACTGTCTCCTCTGCTTTATCACTGGAGTGACTTCTCAACTGTTCTCTTTGATCTTGATAAAGTATCTTTTTTCTTACCAGAATACTTCCTGTACACTGGTTCCACAGTTACAAGCAAAATTGAAATCTAGAATTGTATCAGGTTGAAAATAGGAATATTTGATGATTTTTAAGACTTGAGTCACTTTTTATGAAGCAGTATCTGGGGGGGACTTCAAGTCAGTTAAATTTATTCAACCAGGAAACAGTACACATGATTCCAGGGTGACATCAGAAATTGGAATCCACTTGGTCAGTGTTACACTGAATAGTTACACAATGAGTACAACAAAAGGAAATAATCAGGGATAAATTTACCTCGATGAACTTTTCTACTCTAGCAGTCCTTCACCACTTCAGTTAGCTCTTTTTAAGCTAAGGCCACATTTTAACAGCTGTTTTCTCAAGAAATGTTAAAGGCTTTCTGCAGTCTATGATTGCACAGACCTTTTAAAAAAATCTAAATATGTCACATAAATATTCTTCCTTAAACTGATACACTCTTTAGCACTTCCAGACAAAAACTACACAGAATTCTACATAGTCAAGTGATGTAGACAGAGGTTTTAAATTGTTTTGATTTAAGTCTCTTCTCTAAACATTAATATTTCACATTTTATGAAAACCTACTGAACTCTGTGAAACTTTCCATGCCCTAGGGAATTGTACATCACCACACATTTGTAATGTTTTCTATAAAACCTCAGGGACTAAAGTCACTAATGAAACTTTGTTCAAGATTCCAAGGGAAGTTATTCTGAGAGTGTGAGCAGACACAGATTTACATGGGGTCCATGAAATTTTTCATACCTTTATGAAAGATTTAAAAAGGTGAGCACAAAGGAGAAAGCGATCTGACACTTTACCTGAGATACAAAATGTAGCAGACTGTCTGGATAGTAGCATGTCATCTCTTTCTGTCCCACAACGTAAGTTATTCCTCCTACTTGCATGCTGGATGACTATAATTATAAAGGTACTTAATTAGTATACTATACATACTTCATCAGCCCATTTCTCCAGTCAAAGCAGAAATTCAAGTTTTGTGTAACATTAGGTTTTAACTCTATTTTTCTGATGAAAAGATTCTGGATGTGAAAACTACCATTTTACTAATATATATATATATATATATATATATATATATATATATATATATTTTTTTTTTTTTTTAATTGGTACCAGGGATTGAACTCACAATGGTGAACTTGCAAGGCAGGCGCTTACGCCTACTGAGCTAAATTCCCAGCCCCATTTTACAAATATTTTTTAAAAATAGCATTTCAGCAGTTAAGCAGAGATGCTTTTTCTTATGGAACAGTACTTGAAGTTCATTGAATAAATTCTGAAGGAATGTTGTTGGCTTAAACAGATATGAAACTCTTTACTTTAGAATTTAATTAAAATTAAAGGACAAATCACTTTTAAATGAATATTTTTTGTCATTTGGATCAAAGAGATAAGTGATGTTTTGGGATGGAAAGAGGCACTTGGAGATCCCTAAACTGTTTGTTTCTTCTTATTTGTGAAAATAAAGAGACTTCATGTTAGACGAAAGGCATTGAAGAAACAGGATAATTGTGCCATGTGAGTATTTGCATGTGTGCAAGCCAGAGAAGTCATACTGTGCAACAAATTATAGAATATAAGAGCTTAAAATAACAAATATTTATTTGCTTACCATTCCCAAGGAAAAAGAATTAAGAATGACTTAGAGGATGCTTCTGGGTCAGGGTTTCAGATGAGGGTGCAATCAAGCTGTCAATAGGGCTTTCATTTGGGCACCTGAAAGCTTGGAAAGGCTGAAGCTTCATCTTCCAACGTGGTTCACTCACGTGACTGGTGACTGGTGGGTGGCTGGTGGCTTTTGTGGAACTCTTCTACATGGAATCCTCCACAGGACAGCTTGAGTGTCTTCACAAGATGGCAGCAAGTTTTCCTAGGAGTAAGCAATCCAAGAGAGACAAAGAAGAAAGCTGCATGTCTTTTAAAACACCAGTCTCTAAACCCATATAACATGTTTCCATTTCCCATATATAAGAAATGTATCCCTTATTTAAGATCAGATTCAAAGCATATTTTGAAATAACCATGAATAAGACACTATCTCGAAATTTTAGGTTTTGAACAAAAAATGTAAATATTCACTTTTAATGAAATTCATTTGATGGAGTCCCATGAAGATTCAAGCATATCATTCTCCACCAAATATCACAGTGAATCTCAGGATAACTAATTCATGGAAGGTCCTACATGTTTGCTGATTGGAAGAATAGGCAAATAAATGAAGTCAACTAATTTGTGGTTGCTCATCTCAAAGAGAGACATGCAAAGATCACTAAACTCTGCTAATATCTTCATATTTGCCATGTCCAGAATCTCTCTCAAAAATTGATATGCTAATCTAA
Organism: Dolichotis patagonum; assembly: GCA_004027295.1. Lineage (NCBI taxonomy): Eukaryota > Metazoa > Chordata > Mammalia > Rodentia > Caviidae > Dolichotis > Dolichotis patagonum. The sequence continues at coordinate 26,843 of PVJX010010427.1, read as the reverse complement.
AAATTTTTGCACTAAATATTTCTTTAAAGAACATTACTATTTAAAAGGAAGTATTTTTATAAAGTTGATCAAAATAAAAGCTGACTGCCTTCCTTAAGCATTTAAATTAATGCCTTCAGCAATATCATTTTTTAATTATCTTTGAAAGATGTAGTTTGATATTTCAAATCCACAGCCTTCTAATTTGACCTGCCATGTGCAATAAATGAAATGAGAATAGACCTGAAGGTTCTTTACTGTTTGCATATCAAAAAACGTCCATAGAGTGCTGACGGTTTGTAAGATAATTAATCTTTCTGACTTACTCCCACCCCTCATCACTCTCTCACCAGTGTGCCACTGACCTCACTGACAAATTCCTTGGGACTTCTTCCAGTTCATCCTACTTGGTCCTCATTCTTATTGGATTTTTTGTCTTAGTATGTATTTCTTAAAGTAATCTGTACCGGTCAGAAAATGCTAGAATATTCTACAGTAACTAACAACCCTTAAATCTCTGAAACTGACAACAAAATTTTTTATTTCTCAATTATATAAACAATTCTTCTGAGCATAACTGCATTCCAAGTTCCAGGCCCATGAAAGAACTTCCTTGTTTTGTATCATCCATTATTATGGCAGAAGAAAAGGAGAATCTGACTGCATAGCAGCTACCCCAAAGTGACCCACCTTTTGTCCATTTACATTTAGTAGCCAGAGCAGATCACACAGTCAAGCCTAGTTTCGGTAAGGGGAACTGATCTCTTCCCTAGAATTCTTCCAACCCCTCTTACGTTTCTCTAATCTAATCTTTCCTCCTCTCTTGTTTTCTGTTCTCTTTTGGGTCCAATAAACCCCAAGCCTCAACTGCACTTAGAGTTATCCTGAGGAGCTTTTTAAAAGAAAGTTTCCATTACCTGGTAAAACTTCCATATTCAGCCTTTTACTTAGTGAGACTGGAATAAAGATGTTTATCCAAAATACAACCTTGGATGTCATCTTTGGTAATGGAAGATACCCACAGTAGTAGGGGTATTTGCACTGGGGACAGCAATAGGGAAATGCATTATTTATAGAAAAGAAATGTTCTTGACCTTTATTAGTACATGGTCACAATGAGGGGAATTGGTACATGAATAACATATTTCAATTCTCTTTTCACCCTTCTCTCTATCCCTTTTTACTTTGATAGCAAGATTCATTTATCTTATAAGATATCATAAAGTTAATTGTCAGGCGAGACACTGAACTGAGTCAAGGTTTTACTTTTAGGTACATGGTCTGTGCTTGATTACAGTAATATTTTTCTTCTTTTTTCCTATTATCTGTCTTTTATTTCATACTCTTTATATTTTTTTATGTAAAAGAAATCATCTAACATTTAAACCTCAGTGTCTGAGTTACTTCACTTAACATTGTGGTCTGAAGAGACATCAAGTTTCCTATAAATGACTTAAATTTATCCTTCTTTGCAGCACAGCATTATTGCACATTTTCTTTGTCCAGTCATCTGCTAATGGATATTAGGTTGCTTCCGAGATTTAGTTACTATAAACTGTGCTGCTATAAACATAGCTATGCATATATCATTGTGGTATGATGTCACTTAGGAAGCTATCTACCTAGAAGGGGAAAAACCTATAAATTGGAATTGTTACTTTTCGTTTTTTGAGGAATCTCCATACTACTTTCTATGGTGGTTATCTCAGTTTACACATCCACTGGTAATAGAGAAGAGTTCCTGTCTCCCCACAGCCTCTCCAGAATTTTTTTTTTTTTTATTTCTTGATGGTAGCCATTCCTTCTGGAGTGAGATAGAATTTCAACACAATGAAAATTTAGTTCAGAAACTTAATTCATTTCACAATTCTGAAACAGACGGCCATGGTCGTGTTTGTCACCTAATGCAGAGTTCACAAAAATAAACTTTTTCCTAACTCTTCTGTTTGGAAATGGAATTGTTTGTAACCAAAAGCTTTCATAAACTGAGCTTCCACTGTATTGTTTTAATTTGCATTTCTCTATGGCCAGCCATGTTGAACATTTCCTCCTGTATTTTTTTCACCATTTATATTCATTATCTGAGAAGTATCTATTTATTTAAAGACCCATTTTAAATTAGGTCTTTAAATTCAGGAGTCTAATATTTTCTAGTGCTTTATATAGTCTATATGTTAGTCCCTTGTCTATAGCAGAGCTGGTAAAATGTTTTACCATTCTGTGGGTTGTCTGCTCATGCTTTTGGTGGTTTCCTTTGCTGTGTGGAAGCTTTTTAATTTAATGTGATCCCACCAATTAATTCTTGTTATTATTTCTTGTACAATCAAGGCTTTGAGCAGAAAATCTTTGCTTATACCTGTATCTTGAAGAGTTTTACCTATTTTGTCTTCTGATGTTTAGATCTTTGATCTATTTTGATTTTAGTTTAGTGTATCATGCTAAATGTGGGTCTAAGTTAAGAATAGAATTTATAAGGGCTGGGGATTTAGCTCAGCGGCTTAAGCGCCTGCCTGGCAAGTGCGAGGTGGTGAGTTCAATCCCCGGTACCAAAAAAAAAAAAATAGACTTTATATGCTTTTACTTTAGTCCTGTACTACCATCCCTAAACAATGTCAGCAATGAAATTTTTTTCCTCAAAGAAATCTCTGTAGTTGTATATTATAGATCATCAAGCTTATTGCCAAGTTTGGAGACAACCATCGAATCTGCACTTATTTATTTAGACTTTATTGAACCACATGCTTTATATAAAAATTACTCTGAAAAGGTCTCAATTGGTTTATGTACCCCCTGCTAAAATTTGAGTTCCATAAAAGATAGATATTTTGTCTATTTTGTTTACTTGTCTATGTCACACAAGTAGAATACTGTCTGTATAACATAATAAGCATTCGTTATGTATGGTTAATAACTGAGTTACTGCATGTAGTGAATACATGGAAGAATTACTTTGTTTGTTATCTAAAATATAATATGGAACTAACCTGCAGACTATTTCTTAACAAGAAAAAGGGCCACTTCCCCTTTCAGAAATCTAAATTTCCTTATTTAAAACTTGTTTATTTTTATTGTAATAGACATGTAGAATGATTAAGCACTTTAGACTCAGCAGTAAAACAAAGTATAAGTCAGAATTATATATAGAAAGTTTATATTATTAAACAATGGGAAGAAACTTCCTGTTAGGTAAATGACATTGAGAGTTGCAGCTTCACTCACTTAATTTGGTGTCATAGTCACCGAATTTACAGAGTCCCAATTTACAGAGAAAAAGACAACGGTATAAAGAAGTCATATTCAAAAGCACAGAAAAAAGTGACTAAAGAAAAATTTGAACTAAGGTGTGTCTGCACCTGAACTATAATTTGGGAGAAAATTGTAGGAATTTTACCTCTCTCCTGGTGGTGGGTATTCAAAACAGTGAATATTGCATAAGACTATTTAGCATAGTCTCTTTGATACAAGTTAGTACGTAAAAGTCCTTTTTAATTACTTTATGTTAGTAAAAACCTATAAAGAGAATGGTTAACTGGCTTGACTTTACAAGTAAAATGTACTTGCTGAAAAACAAACCAAGTAACTGGCAGATGTAAAACAAACATTTATTTTTCCCAGTATGCAAAATTCTTACAAATTAATAGGTAGAAAGCTATACAAATCCAATAGAAAATTAGGCAGAAGATTGGAATATAAAAACAAATGAAAAAACAAATAACATTTTCTAATTAATGCACATATTTTGAATGAGATAATGAAAAAACAATCAATACATTTATGATTCAGTGGAATAAATCATATAGTCTTATTAACAAAATGAGAACTGTTAGAAAAAAATAGGAATTAGGGAAACTTTACAGGTAAATAAGATGGTCATGATTATCAATTTTGTGGAATGTTCCTATTGATTCAGCACATTCACTGCTAGAATTTAATCTCAAAAGGTCACAATTAACATACAAATTTTGTATAATGAATTTATTGGACTAATATCTTATAATAGTAACAAATTGAAAATAAACTAAATTTCAATAAGTGAGGACATAGTTAAATAATTGTATATCAATAACACTGATCAGTTTTCAAAAGGATGACATATTTTTGTTTATTTGCATGGAAAGTACAATTCTTTTTCTAGAGGAAAAATAGAAGTAAAGCCAGGCATGGTGATTTATGTCTGTGGTCCCAAATACTCATTCTACTCATGAGGATGAGGCAAAGGCTTACTTGAACCTGGGAATTTAGGGCCAGCCCGAACCACATAGTGACATTTTGTTTCTGTTTTTGGTGGTGGTGGTGTGAGGAGGGTGAGGCAGGGTTCACACAGGCCCTGAGCTTATTTGTAGCCCAGGCTTATTTATAGCTCCAACCTGAGGTGACCCTCCTGCCTCAGCTTCCAGAGTGCTGGGAATACAGGCTTTCCTCAAGCACAGCTGAGCCTATTTCTTTAAAAAAACCGCATAAACAGCTGCTCATTTCATGAGTTTGGGAAATTTGAATGTCAACTTTACGTGTTAGAATTTTCAATATTAATTGAATTTTTGTGTGAATAGCATTGAATACATGCTTTAAGTCACAAATGCTAAAAAAGCTAAAATAAAATTTAACTGAGAAATAATTTGTTTTCGGCATATATTGTCCTCCTCCCCCACCAATTGTAGAACTGAAAATTGAACCATTGCCTTACACATGCCAAGCAGGATACGGGTCCTCTTTTCCACCTGGGAATGATGGGAGAAACTTTTAGGAAAGATATTAAGTATGTTAACAGTAAAACCTTATTGCTGCACCCCTGTGATTCCATCACCATGGAAGATTGAGGCAGGATGAAAGCAGATCCGAGTCCGGCCTGGACAAATCTAGTGACTGAGAATTTCTTTAAAAAAAAAAAAAAGGCCTGAGGATGTAACTCAGAGTCCTGAATTATTTCCCCAAAACCCCTGAATCATAAGTACATACATTACATTTCACTAAAAGCACAAAATACTACTCCAGAATTGTATCTTGAATATTTTTAAGTTTTTCATTCTAGTTTTTCCCAGATATTAAATGACTTGTCAATTTTGTTTTCCTTAGTGTTATTAGGTTAGTAAAATGTATTATTGTAAAACACTTACATACACACACATACATGTTAATGGAAAGAAATCAAAATACTAGTTTCTTGTAATAAGCACTCCTAAAACTAAGAAGCTTATATTATGATTAGTTTTTATTAACAGCATTAGTTTTTATTAATTGTAAACGAGACATACTTGTCCACAGTGGAATAATGATACAATTATCAGTAACTAAATATCTTTGACCTTGCTCAGAATACTGAGTACTCTGCAAATGACAAAAAAAGATCCTTTCATTGTTTAGTAAATCAAGTTCATTGGCAGTAATCCCTCCAAGCTTTCCTGTGCCTCTTTACCAAAGTACCTGCTCTGTTTATTTAAAAGAAACTAAATCTAACAATTCAACATATACAATTTAAACTTGTATATTTTTATAACATTCATAAGAATCTGTATGTTTTTTAAAAATGTGAACTCAAAGACCTGCAATTTAGCTTCTACATGGATTATTAAATAAAACAAGCTTCAAGTCATTTTACAGTCTGGTAATTTCTCTTGATGAAAGTTATAGTCTTAAAGTGACTTTAAGGTAGCAGCGAAAACTCAACATAATTTTAAAGAGTAAATTAATCTCAATTTAACAAGATAGTGAGTGTTTATAATAAATAATTCTAAATTGGTTTAAGTCATTCCATTACATGGATCAGATAGCAGATATTATAGCAACAGAATATGTTCCCATATCAAATACCAGGCAGAATTAAAGTCTCGCCCCATGAGAAACAGACCAAATGTAGTGTGAAATTGAACACAGCACTCGTGAACACTAGTTGAGTTTCGCATTGTGATGCTATTGTTCACAGTGACAGAAGGCGACAGAAAGAACCTTTTTCCTTTCCAAAATTGTTGAGCTCCCACCAACAATTGAAGTAAATAAGTTTTAAACATATGTAAATGAGAATACCCTTGGCACCAGAAAATCACACAAATGTCCACTTAATTAACAAGTCTTTAGAAAGACTTGTTTCAGCAGTACATCAACACTTGGTCATCACAGTTATCAGTACTGTCTGGGGTAAATTAAAATGAGTTGGGCTATTCGAACTGTCTTTATTGCACTTTTTTCCTCCAGCAAAAGATACCTTTACTTTAAAATATTCTTTTAAGTCATTCCTTATGTTTTTATAGTTAATCTTTCGAAGTTGAAAAATAATGTTTGATAACTAAAATTAAAAGAAGAAAAGGAAAAGTGGGAAGAATACAAGGAGGGAAAGAAGAAAGAACACCATGTTGAAGTACCTCCATCTCTTCACTGGAAAGATAGGGATTATTTAGCGTTATTTTATTTGAATAATCACATCAATACAATTTTGAAATCTGCCTCTGTCCCGTCGAATTTTTTAAATATTTAAATAGAGGACATAATGCTTCAACAGTGTTATTAATCATAAATCGATATGCTTTTGATTTAGTTTAAAATTAAAGAAAATCCTTTGCTTTTTAACTTGATACTTCTCAATTTTCATAAAGTTGCACATTTATGTGAATTCTGACAAAATTAAATGCTTGAAATTCCTTCTATAATACGTACCAACATTATTCAAAGTGATTAACTATACTTCTCAATGAAAATTAATGCATTGTAATAAAGTAGAAAGTTCTGTAATTTTTAATAATGTTACTAGCAGCTACAGACATTATTAAAGACACATCAAAATGCCTGACGATTACAGCAAACTGTAATTCTTTTTCAAATTCTAGCAGACCTGCACAACGTGATTGCAGAATATTTTTATGAAAAGTAAAGAGGAAAAAATAAAACATGAAGTTGTTCTCTCTTCATATTTATTATTAAAACACTGTTAATCTTGCCTAAGGAAGAATTGACTGTCAAATATAAGCTTTATATATCTACATATGTAGAAAATCAGGGAAAGAACTGCTCTTTATTTCTACAAAAAAAAAATTAGAAAAAAGGAGGGAGACAACCTGATTCTTGGGATGAGTTTTTTACAACTTTTCAGCAGCATAGCAAAGTATCTCTGAGTTCCCTAATGATCGCCCTCTAGTGGACACCCTGTATCCGCCTACGATGCTGTGGAATCAGCTGTTTCCATCAGCCATCTCAGTGGCTCAAATTTCTCAAGAAGTATTCTCTCAGGCAATGTAATATACTCTGTGAAACCTGCCAAGATTTTTTTAAATCAAAGAATAGTTTAACCTATTTATTGTACTGTAGTAAAAAAATGTAAAATATGTACTCTAACAATAATCAATCAACTGATGCTCATATAATTGTACCTATGTGATACAAGCATTTTAAACTCCTTAAAAGAGCTTCTAAACATGCAATATAATAGTTCTTTTTTTTACAAGTAAGTTGTGAAAGGACTATTAAAATTGTTAAAAGTTTGAAAACTGCTATTATGAAATTGCTATTTAAATGGTATACTTTAAAACAAAAGTGGTGTATCCATTATGTTTTAGAGGCCAGAATAACACAGCTTATTTTTGATTTAATGCATGTTCTATGTCAGTCTGTTATATTTCCTTGCATTTTGTCTTACGAGTTTAAAAATATTTGCTCTATGCCTATATATATGCAGGGGTTACAATAAGTATGTATTCCATGCAATAACAAAGTGCTTTAGGGTAAGAAGCAAGGAGCAAAAGCCTATTTAGGAATCTCAAAAGTCATATTGTCACTTCCCAGGCACTTGGACAAGCTCAGCAAAAAACTCTACTATATTTCAATATTAGACTGCAGGAGACAAATTAACATACTTTTAGACAGTTTGTTGCTTTCTAGAGGAAAAGATATATGAAGAGTTAAATTTCTACAATGCCATGCACTGAAAGAAAATACTGAGAAAACTCTGACTTGAAGAAATGCTTTATCCTGCAGACTTACCCTGTGGCCACCACCTAATCAAGCTGTGCACATTAGTGTCAATTTCTTTAATTCTAGGTAACTTAGAAGCTTGACTATGAAATCATTGTCCTTTGTACCGGGATAAAATGTCACTTAACTTACAACAAGAGTAAATTTATTTTTTTACTATCCAATAATAAGCTACTAAAAGGTCCTATAAATACATGGCCAACAATATACTCTTACTGGCTGTTGTACAAAGAATACAATAACTAACTATAAATGTAGAAGTTATGAAAGCTTTTTTTCCACATTTGTTGAGTTTACAGATTTAACCTTGGATATGAAGATACACTATACTTACAACCTTTAGTCAATTTGCTGAAACTTACAGTAATTAAGTTTTTTTCCTGAGGCTAATCTACGTAAGAGTATGAATTTTTCTTTATACCTGCTTCCTCAGCATCTGGCAAAGAATAATTTCTCTTGCCTTCTTTCATCTTGTAAGAATTATTACATTTTTCTAATATCTATCTATAACAATTGCCTGCATCCTCTAAATAAAGAGAACGGTGTCATTCCCTATTTCAACACTGCTGACACAAATATCATACCAAAATATGCCTTCGAAAGTCCACCAGTCTCTAATGTGCTGCTGTCCACTATCAGGGAAAAACCTCTCCCTATCTCCTCATTTCACTCTATTTTCCGGAAAAAGAGACAGACAGACAGACAGACAGAGGCAGAGAGAGAGAGGGAGAGAGGAGGAGACAGAGGAACAGAGAGAGGGAGAGACAGAGACAGAGACAGAGACAGAGACAGAGAGAAAGAAACTTTTACAGAACTAAACCTCATCCATCAGTCCTTTAAACTGAATATTAGATTGGGTCTGTCTCTTAAAACCTTGCTAAATTGAAACTTAACTGTCCCAAAACAATATGAATTAAATCAATGTGTTCTAATAATGTATAGCGGTGTTTATAAATCTTAACAGATTAAGATAATCTACAATGATAACATCAGTACAAATATCTTCCAAGGATGTATTCAGAATTACTGAAATTAGTTAAGAGATTGTTTTTTAAATAACGTTACATCAATGACTTAAGTCTTTACTTATTTAAATATATAATATGTTGAATTTGGAAAGTTTTATTAAATTACAAGTACTTACACTTTTGTTAATATAATATCTTTGGAAAACTCCCACAAAATACATATTATTTTCTTGTAAAAACTTATATTGAATTTAGATTTCTAAGTAGAGCTTTGTCTACCGATATCTGCTAAAGTAAGTTCTTTTAAAATTAAAACAACTTACTTTAGCAGTAAAGTCAAGTTTAAATAAATGTTTATAGTGTTCAATATTGACTTTTTCTTCTTATGAGAAAACAAATTAAGATGTTCAATTTTTTTCTCATTTTGGCAGGACTGCATATTTTTTAGAGTTTTCTTCCTAAAATCACAATAGCTGACTTATACTGAATACCATTGTTGCAAGACAGTCTTAGGACCTTGATACGTGTTTTCTTGTGCAAAAGGTCTGATGTGGTAGATTGGAATTTGGATTCTGGAATGAAAATTTAACTCCATAATCTAGTTACTATATAACTTTGGGGAAATTGCTTAACATGGCTAACTGCTTTAAAAATATATTTTTAAAAATACCTTTTGATACTTTTTATGCCTAGAAAACACTCACTAAATTTTAATGCTGGCATTTACAACAATCTAGTAAGTTTTATTATCTTCTTTTAACACAGGAGAAAAATGAAACAAAGTAATTTAAATGGCTTTCCCACATAACAAATAAATAAATGGCTAAATCAGAATTTAAATCTAGCAATCACAAAAGTTAATATTCAGACAATGAATTAGACCATCTCACAATTACTCAAAAATCTTACAGTTAGAACTTCTCTTCCAGAATCAGTCAATGTAATCAAATTAACAATGATGTAAAGTTTAAGCAGTCAAGATAAAAATACCACAATCCTTTAGTTTAATGTTCAGGTTAGAATAAACAAAGCATAAGTTTATGGCAACAAAATACTCTTATGAAAGAACTAACACATTCCCACAGTTCAGCTCATGGCCAGAATTGCAAGTTCTTTCGTAAAAATTTTCATTATGTTTTTGCCAAAGATGTTTGTTAATCTATGTAAGAACTCTGAATCATCCTCCATCACAGAATCCTGTAATCCTTGTGAATGAAAAGTTCTTCAGTCACACAGTTGAATTCTCTCTTTTCCTTTACAGTAGCTTCCTTTGCCACTGATTGGCACATGTGGAAGAAATCACAACATTGTGGTTAAGCTGGATCAGGCTGCAGGTCCTATCATTTCCCAACGAATACCTTTTCAGTTAAGAATAACATTTGTTGGCTAGAACACATGGCCAAAATTTTGTGGTTGAATATTTGTATTTGTTTGGACCTGATCATTATGCTTTCAGATATACATTTCTCCCTGGCCGATTTATTTTCAATTTTCAGGTTGACAAAAAAAAAAAAAGATAAGATAGATGAGGTAGGTAAGAAACAGACAATAAAAAGATAGATAGATAAAAACCATTTATAAAGATCTTTACACATCACCACATTTGAAGATAATATCAAACTATATCTCTTGTGTATTCTTGCCTATAAGCTCAATATCTTAAAATCTTTTTTTTCTTTTTTTATAAGCTCAATATCTTAAAATCTTTTTTTTTTCTTTTTTTTGGTACCGGGAATGGAGCTCATGACCTTGTGCTTGTCAGGCAGGCACTTAAGCCACTGAGCTAAATCCCCGGCAATATCTTAAAGTCTTAATTTTTCTCTCATGTTCATTATCTACTCTTTCTTGGTCAATATGCACAAATAATTTTTTAATCACTCATAGTTAGTGGGAAGCATTTCCTCAATTCATGTATAAAGCATTAATTTAAACCTCATTAGGAGTCAACCACTTAACAGTAGAAAGAATGCACTAAACCAAAGAAAAATTACAGTCCTGGGTTTAGTAAGTTTACGTTACCTTTCTCCAGACCATAGAAGCCAATTTACAGTGCTCCAACTGTGATGGAAATGAGAAGGTGTTCAGGAGAGATCTGAAGATAATAGTAAGATATTGGAAGTCTAGGAAAGATGACAGCTAAGTGGTATTTACACCCCATATTAACTGGAATTTGGGTATCTTTAGTAACATGGGATTTCACACATACATAGCATTTATATAAATGAGTAAATATGGATGACATACTATATAATGTTTTCTGGATGGCAAATTTCAGTATACTGATAGATTAGCTTATGCACATTTAGTTAAGATAGCATAGGAATGCTATTTGAATGGTTAGAATAACTTTTTCTACTGACAATAGAATTTCTTCCTAGCATTTAAACTATATATTCATGTAAAGAAGATAAATCATTTTCCAAAATGATTGAATAACATTTTTATATAATTTCTTAAAAGCCTTTAAATTTTGAAAGAACATATTGAGTTAACTATGTAATATTTTCTTTTGTGTACTTGTAGTTTTGAATAATAATAATACTCAAATAGGGTTATCATTTAACCAAAATCACTCATTTTTAAATATTTCCAAATGCTAACAATAGCCTTAACTGCAATAAAGGAACATAGGTACTTGGTAATGTAATGCCAAGTGTCATTGCTTTATGAACATAGTGACTCGGTAATGCAATACCAAGTGTACTGCTTTTCGTAGACTGACATAATGTGATTCCTTTATTATTTATAAGAATCACAAATTTTCTTGATGTTATATCAGATTTACCCATTCTTTCCTACCTTGTGAAGAAGCTGTCCTTTCTGCATTGTCGCAAAAGCTAGATTCCTACGAAATGAGCCAAAGAATTAGATCCTTCGTCAAAGCATGACATGAAACTTGAGACAGCCAGTTTGCACAAACAGCTAAAGGTCCCCTTTGTGTTTGTTAGCACCACTGTGTCAGCTTTCTTGTGTTGGCAGCTTTGGGCTTTTCCAAGGAAAGCCCCAAAGAAAGTTGTTACCAGCATATATTCTACAGTTCACAGACTCTCAAAAAGGACACATTAAAACAGTTAGAATCCCCAGGGCAAATGGGGAGATTAAGTAGCCTTCTCCCTCAACAGAAGCCCCAAAGAGACAAAGCTCAGCATTGTGTATTCAGTACACTATCTTTTTCCAGAACTGAACTTTACCATTGTATTCAAAGGGTCCAGTTTACAAAGTGTTTGGGGGACTTTGCATAACGCTTCACTGGCACCCCCTTTGACAGGCATCTGAGTGTGGGAATTTTGTGAAAAGACGTGATGCCCACCAAATGATGGACCTATTATATTAATGCAATAGCAAAATCTTAGCCTGGAGAAGGAGCATCAGAGAAATCTGCACCAATTTTCTGCAGCAGCCTTCTTTACCACAAGAATACAAATTAAGGCAAAAATAAATCTCAGGAAAGAAAACTGTAGTTTCAAAACCATATTACAGAGGAGTACATGGTGGTTTAATTTAAAAGGGAGTGAATAATTGGTGAGAGAAAATTTGGTGAATAATTTCTGGAACTCTGAGTAAATTTTCTTTTATAGAATTTTTCATTGATTCTACTTTTAACATGTTCTCACATCAGATCAAATACATCACTTCAACTCTCAAATTTAGATATATGTGCAAAACTGTGGCTCCTTTGATTCACTGAATCAGAAAATACTCTTGTTTGGAAGTGGGATACTAAAATACACTTTAAGATAAATTGTGAGTTCATGGCTAATTCACTGGAAAGGTTAAGAGATACAATGAGTATTTACATAAATACAGATTTTTAATTGCTTTAACCAACTGGGAAGAAATGGTACTTATTTTGGTCAGAGAATGTTTCATCCTAGGCTTTATCATGTACCACTTTCAAAACATAAAGCCTGCATGAATTAACATAGCATGACCTTTTCTAAAGTTTGAATATTATTTATTCATTTCATTGAAGGGTCAAACATATTTTAGTAAGCATTAATAGTAATAATAGTTATGCAAATGATGTTTTTCATATATCCTCTCTGTTTCTTTCCTGTCTTTTCATTCTTGAACACTAGTTTAAACTTATAAAATTTAAGACAAGATGTTAAATGTACAGTTATACTAGAAGCTGAAGCATAGTTTTTTAATTAAAAGAAATGAATATAATTATTTTTGGATTTTATACAACATATATTAGTATATTTAAATATCCTGAAAATTGTGAACATGCTGCAAAATGTTTTACCATGTGAAGTGCTAGGTATTGTTTTTGTGGAAAACTGAGATCATTCTCAATTTCTCATTACTAAGAGTAGCGAACTATAAAGAGAAATGATTATCTAAGTACCAGTATTAAAATAACTTGAATGAACCATAAAATTAGGAATTGGAAAGGTTTTGGGTAATACATGTTCCTTAAAGAATGGGAATTTGCCTAATGCTTTAATAATATGTGCAAAGTGTATCAACAATTAGAAATGAAGTTTCAGTTTTTAAATATGGGCTTAGTTTTGACTCTGTAACACTTCTGTGAGCATATCACTAACAACATGAATACATGGTCTTATTTACAGTCTTGTTCTAATTTTTCTTTAACACTGTATATATAAAATAAATTGGGGGGGACCGGGAATCGAACTCACAATCTTGTGTCCACCACACATATAAAACTTTTAACCAGATTATATACCATTAAAAACTATCATCATTAATGTATTTGTTACATAAGGAAAGTTGTCATGAAACTTTCATATGCTCATTTCGGATTTAAGAAATAAAGTCCACCTTACAAATTGGGCCATTATCAATGAACATTTTCCTCCATTTCTCCCACTGTAGAAAGAGTAAAAGCAGCACCTTTTTGTCATGACAGTGGTCTTTCAGGCTACTGTGGTAGTTAATGACAGTTCAGTATAAAGTATCTATATTCCCCACTAAATATTAGTTTGTTGTGTACAGTCACCTACTTCTATAAGAGCATCATGCACAGATTTATTCAGGATGTGTATATATTTATAAACATGATTTCTAAGAGTATTTGTATCTCCAGAAGTCTGCATTTTGATGACTGAGAAAGTCAGTATGAAGAGTCACATGAAAAGAAATATAATAATGCCAGGGGGGGAAATGTGAGCTAGTGTCCTGGGTTGTAGATCTTGTTATATTATATATCGAGTGATTAATCCTGAATCTAGTTTCCTGATTCTTAGTTTGCAAGTTAATGATTTCAGCTCTGTGAACTATTTTAGAATTGCTCTTAGGATTTAATGTGATACTTGGAAAACACTTTATAAACTGCCTAATACATGTTTTACAAAAATATTCTACTTTTATCTAACATGACATTTAAGCATAGCATTTTCACTAACTTGAGTGCTACACATTTCTTAATTTTCTTCAATTGTCCATCATTTGAATTTTATGCCTAGGAATTCTAGTGTCATTGGTGCATCTTGGGGTACCCCCCACCACCCTCTGTTGACTAGGATGTCAAAAATTTTTACTCAAAGCTTCTGCTTTTGGTCTTAGTCATTTAAAATATGAAGATTTTGACACTCAACCACTAAGGTTTCCAGAATGAACAGACAGACAACAACTGCCCATTGCATATTGTAATTCTAGTGAAAGGATATGCTGTAACCAGGAGAGGGTATCACTGACATGTACTGGACAGTGTTACTTTATATCTGAGAATTATTCTTTTAATAGCTCAGCAGCTCCTTGATATTTGAATCTCATTCACTTAAAACCATACCAATATTTCAAGGTGTGAGGTTTTTTAGCATTTAGGGTTGTTATATTTGTATAATGTGTTGCTCTGTCACACAAGTACATGATAGAAGCTGATGATGACAGAAAGAGAATTTACTTTTCCTTCATTTTAGTCCCTTTATTTTGATTTCAGCAGACCATACCTGGCTTAGGAATAACATTAAAAGTCATCTGTTCATGGAAGTAGAACTGGTTTATTAGAAGCAGAGGAGGAAGGGGAATGGAGAGATGTTGATCAAAGGGTACAAACTTTCAGCTAGAAGATGAAAAAGCTCTAGTGACCTCATTATGTCCAATATGTAATGATGGCTGGGTTAATTTGATTGAATGAATATGCATATAAAATCAGCACAATCTATACCTTGGATATATTCACTCTTTATTTTTCTTTTAAACTTCTTAAAGTAAAGGAACAGAACTAAATAACGTTCACTACATGCATTGCAGTATGGTCCAAACATCCACTCATGTATGAAATAATTTTTAAATATTACTTAAATTGTTCTTCACATTATCTAGTAACAGGCCTTCAATTTCTAATCAAATGCTTTTGGAACAAAGGAATCATTGTGTTGTTTTATTTGCATCCTGTTTCGTTCACAGTCCTTGTTTGAATGTTCTTTCATAAGCTCTCCTTCCCTAGAAATTGTATCACTTGGTCTTCATTTTTCTATTTAATCCAAGATCTTCTATCCACAAGTCACTCTACAAGAGATCACGTACATAGTTTTGCATCCACTCTTTCAATAAATCCTCTGGTCTGTCCTAAAACTATGTGGAGCTAATTATCACACTGTATTTCAGATGTTTCCTAAATGTAATTACCACTTTATAGTTATCATTTACCAACCTACACTATTTTACTATGTTTCTCCATTCTGATTTAATTAGTGAATATGGTGCTGAGCTTAATAGTTATATGGAAATCTTTCTTTTATTATCTTAAAATACCATTTTTCTATCATGAGAAAAATAGTTTGCATTTAATGGTAATTCATTAACTATATATAGCAGAGATAAATAGTATAAGTAATAAATACAAATTTTACATACATATGTAAATAATATTTAAGTACAAATGATACTGCATACAGTTATCTGTTGTAAAATGTATGCAGTCCTTGCACGACTTTAAATTGGTTATAAATAGAAATTCATGCTCATAACAATCTTATGAAATTGCTGTTATACGATTTTTACAGATAGGAAGCTGAGACCTGAAAAAGTTTTATTACTTGCGCGGGTTCACCCAGCTTATAAGTTTAGTGAGTGGCAGCACTGACAAGTCGAGTTCTATTTCCAAAGTCTAATTCTTAACCTATATACCGTACTTTTAAAAAATAAACAAAAAAATGTTTGTAATAATAATAGTAGTCCAGGTTTCCTTTTTCATTTCTGTTATTATTGGCCTATCATATAGGGGACTCGGGGAAACATAAGAGATAAGGATTTGTTCAAAATACCACAGTCCCTGGGGAAGTACAATGGAGTTAAAGCTACCATTTCCTATAATGTGATTTTAGATAATCTTGGTTTTAAACATTTTTGTATTTTTACCCTTAAAAACAAATTTTGGACCCATATGCTGTGTGCAATACAGCGTAGTTAGTAAATAACCAAAACACATTTTTGTCAGTATCACTTTCAAATAAAACATATGTTTCAAACTTGATGAACCACTCTTTTTGTGCTAACTGCTTTTCATTCAAAGAGCATTTTTGTATATATAACCATCTTCTCTAATTGTGTGTATTTTATCTGTATCAAAAATATCAATGCAGAGAACCAGGAGACCCTGAATCTAAATTAACCGTGGTAGATTTAGGTGAAGAAATAAAACTCTCCCTTAACTCCAGAGAGCTTGATTCGGAAATTATTCTAGGCTTGCAGGAAAACAGGTGATGGACTTTTTTTATTATTATTTTCACATCTGATGAGTATTTTAAAAACCATAACTCTTTAATTTTCTTTATCCCAAAAGTTACAAATCTACATAGTCAATTAAAGAAAAATGCAACTATATTTGAAGAGTAATTATTAAATAAGGATACCTATGGATTTCTGTGAAGAAGCATTTTCATAGAACTTTTTGCATCTATTAAAAGGAAGAGTAATAGTAACATTATCCTTATGTTTATTGCTCTCATATGTCTAGCGCCCTGCCATAGAAAACAAAGAGTTGGTTGTAAGTTAGCACTTATACCTGACCCTTGTTGGGTAAAATCATGCACTACCCAGGCAAAAACATATTGCCACATTTACTCTCTTTCTGTCATTATTCAATGATCTATCTTTGCAAAGCATTAAAAGCACAAATGTGCTCACACAGGGTCAGACTACATAGAGCAAACTATGTTTCTGAACTCTAAGAACTATACTCTTTGTTCTTTCTTTTATGGAGCACTACAGATAGTGATTGAATGAACTGAGATCGTATATATTTTTTTAAATCTATGTTCTGGCTGAATATTGATTAAGTTCTTTTGGTAGCATCCATAATCTCACCCAGTATCAAAGTTTGTGTGGTAGATGAAAGGCTCCCTATGGTACAGTCCTAAGAAGCAGTCATAGTCTCCAGATAATTGGGAAATATAGCTGTAGAGGTCCTGAGTCTGGGGTTTTAAGATTTCACATATTATTATTCTCTATGATTCATATATCCATTTAGAGCCCTCCCATGGATTTGAGTTTTCTCATACCAAACCTATATAAATACTATGTCCTCAAGTAACTAAGAAATTAAAATTTCACTCAGAAACAAAGCCTAAGAAACATAAAACATATCATTTTACAAATTTGTGTATGAATTTCTATAACTTTCTTTTTAATTGAATGGCATACATTAAAAATGTAAGTACTAGTAAGTTTAAATTGACCTTAAAACAAATTAAATTATTTATATTTAAATCAAACTAATATTTAAACTACTTATTTAGAATCTAAATACTCTCTTCCTGCCCAATTGGTCCAGTGCCACTATTTAATGACTACTATAGCAACATTTCAAGTTCATTATTTTGTCAGTTTTTAATAGACTGTGCAAAATGCAATCACTTAATTGGCATTCAGTTTTCAGTTCAAGTCTTTATTACTCCATAAGAATTCCTTGTATTTGGTTGTACTACATAGATTCTTACTCAGCTAACAAATCTCCAGGCAGACAGGAAATATTTGTTATGGTTAATCCAAATGACTGTATAGTGATATGTGTGTATTTTCTATAATAATAACTGTGTTTTCATGTGAGACAAAATTCAAACAAGTAAAAGTTAGCAACATAATTCAATCAAATACTGATGGTTGTATTTATAACCTGATGCTCATTAGTTCTTGCACTTCTACTGAACTAATTTCAAATAGATAACAGTACATAAAAATTTTATCCTGTGTTCTAAGCCAATAATAATTGGCAACTCTGGGCTATGAAGAATGCTTCACATCCACATCTCAAAATTTTAAATATTTACAGATACTAGGAAGAAATATAACTGAGTAAAGTGGACAGTTTAGACATGAAGAAGTGGTAGACACTGGCAAACGTGGCAGACATAAACTATAAGCGGTAGCAGCTGCATCTCAGTTTTAAGCAATGATCAAAAAGAGGAATATCAGGATTATTGTTGCCATAGTGTGTGTGTGTGTGTGTGTGTGTGTGTGTGTGTGTGTGTATGTGTGTGTGTGTGTGTGTGTGTGTGTTTTCTCACATGCCCAACCTCCAAACAATATATATCAATATTTTTAATATACTAATTTCTAAATTTGGGCAGTGGTGTCAATTTTTAAGTCAGGACTGTGAAACTTACATGTATGCTGGATAACTACTTCCCACAGGCAACCAGAAGAAGCTCACATGGGAATTTCCATGACACAGCTATGGTTCATACACCTGAGTGTTAGGGTAAGTGCTTTGCACTTAAATACATCACAGGAGTGGGAAGTAAATGTATGGAGCAGGAAGTAGTTAAAATCTGAGTATGTCAGAATTAAAACTCACTATGATTCTGAAGACTATTTATATTAATAAGAATATTTACTTTATTTGAAAGCTTACATATTTAAGTTTAGCAAATCCCCCACTTAGGAAAGGTCTTTGGGTAGAACCCTCATAATTTTAAATTGCTGAAATGAATGGAGTGAACAGCTTGAGTAAAGCAGGAAAATTAAAAAACATTGAGCATTTTTGAGAAAGGAAGATAGCTTCAAATTTGCTACAGCAGATTCATTTATTTAAAGAATAAGTGGATTACCCATGTTTCATTAAACGAATAATTAGCAAGTTCAGGAGATGCACTATACTGCATGGTGACTATGTTAATGTTTCTCTATTGTACAATTCAATATAAATATAGGCCATATTTGTAGGAAGACAGTTTGATAATGAGTTTCACACTAATTAAGGAATCTACTTGGAATAGAGTAATCAACACTTTCTTACACAAATATTATATGGTGTAGTGACCCCTTAAAGTTATAATATATATCTTTGTAGTAAAAAAAAAACTACATAGTGGCACAAATTAAAATTCATTTTATTTTCCTGCCATTTATATGTTTCTAAATTCTTTCCATGTATAAATGCATTGTAATTCATAGCAATGAAAACATAATTATTTTTAATAGTATCTAGTCAGCTCTGGGACTCTTTTATGTGCTTCCTGGCAATATTAAAGAAATCATAAAAGCTTCACAGATGTTACAGTTCCTCTGCCACTCAAGGATTTTTTTTATCATGTTTGAACCCTACCTTCACTGATTCAACTATGGAGGGAACTTCTCCTTCCAGCATATTCTAGCCAAATAATCAGTTATCAACTGAGAATGATTATAGGTTTCTAAACATGCTAGGGTTCCCTCTAAAACTGTGTTTCTTCTTTGTATCTTTTCAAATAATATTCCTTCAAGTGTGATCTACTATAAACCTCAAGTGTCTCCTAAGAGCTCATTATTATTGTAAAAAGAACAAAGACAGAAAGGATGATAAGTGGGAACCTCCTGCTTGCATTTTTTCACTGATAAAATCAGAATGTATAACATTCTCTAAGAGATATTTTTCTTTTGTCTAAATGGAATGTTTTAGCAATTTTCTTAACAGCTACATTTGTATTTTTAAAGGCATGGCACTGAGGATGTTCTCATCACATGCTATTTGTTTGTCAGTAGTTTGATTAAAAATCATAGAGCAACATTTCAAATCTAGTGTTGTAAAATAAAATGCAGACACTGAAAACCCAAACAAACATGTATAACTTAGTGAAAGCCCATTTAACCCAGGTCAAAAATAGTATGCTGTCAGGCATCTTTAAAGTCCTTTCTGTGTCCTAATCAACTAACATACACCTCCACGAAGGCAAAAATAAATTTTATTTTGCTTTTTACAGTAATCACTTCTCTGCTTTTCTATATTATTCTCATGCATGTATGCATCCTTAGACACTTCAGCTAAACTTTATTTATTGTTTTTAAATTTGTACCTATTTATCCTTCTACCGTAATTAGAAACAATTCTTCATATTATCCAAACACTGAATATTATCATTTGGAAACAATTTCATATGGAGCCACAGGATACACTTCCATCTATTTACTTTCCTTACAAGTTATCTGTTAAAAAGCTAATTTGGCCTGGAGAATCTCCCATGTTATATAGTTTAGTATGTCTTTCTGAGCTCTGTATTTTATGTAAATTGGAGGCTGGGTCCAGTGGTTCAAATTAGAACCATTTGGCAAGAATGTAATTTTGCTAAGAGAAAACAAAAAGTATCTCTTTCTACTCTTTGTTGATGGTAACTGCCTGGATTCATTAATTCCTAATACTATTCAAAATGGTAATATTCTAATTTTATGTGTTGAAATATACTAGCTATGGTATTTTTTGAAATAGAGGTTCACCATTACTAATCATTTGATACTTATACAATTCACATGAGGCAATCATGGTTTATTTCCTTTTGTCTAATTTTTTTAAATTTTTATTGGCCGTGTTTATAGTACATAATGATTATATTCACTATAGGAAATTGGGACATGTGCATAATACATTTCAACTATTTTTTTCCTCTTTTCCCCAGCCCTTATTTTATTTTTCTAGCATCAGATGCATTTATTTATAAGACTTAACAAAGTTCATTATCAGATAGACAGCTCAAAAATCAGACTAATAAGCCAAAGAACATATAAAATACCTAAGAAAATGTTAAATCAAGATACACATTTAGAACAATAGTCTGCACTGAATTGTGATTTTTTTTCCTCTCTCTTCTCCTATTTTCTTTTATTTTGTTAATTTTATATGTGTTACATATATATTTGTTTGGGTTTTCCATGTCTGTATTTTATTTTATGACTAAATTTGAAATGTTGTCCTATGTTTTTAATAAAAATACTAACAAATAGCTTGGAATAAGATGACACTACATGCTATTAAAACTATAAATAAAACTAATAATTACATATATGTGTATATATATATTAGATTTTTCATATAGGCAAAGCTTATAATATTAAGATTATATATCTGAGTTATTTCACTTAACATATGGTCTCAAGATTAATCTATTTTTCTACAAATGACTCAAATTTATACATATTTATGGCATAGCAGTACTCTATTGTATATAAATACTATATTTTCTTTATCCAACCATTTATTGATGAGCATATAAGCTGTAGTCAAGATTTAGCTATTGTGAGTTCCACTGCTATTAACGTATATACGTATGTATACATTACTGTGATATGATGTCTTTAGCTCTTTGGAGAGCATACCTAGAAAGGCAATATCTGGGTCAAATGCAACTTCTATGTTTAGTCCTTGGAAGAATCTCCATATTGACTTCCATAGTGGTTATACTAGTTTACTGTCCCAGCCAAAATAAAGAAGCATTTATCTCTCTCCGCACCCACTTCTGCATTTGTTATTGGTTGATTTCTTGATGGTAGCCATTCTTTTTGAAGTGAGACTGAATCTTAGTGTTACTTTAATTTACATTTCCCAAATAGCCAGTGATGCTGACCATTTTTTCATGTATTTATTGACTGATTATCTTCATCTGAGAATTGTCTATGAATTTCAAATGTCTATTTTTTCATTGCATCCTTATATTTGGGGTGTCTAATTGATTCAGAATCATCTTCAGATGGCCACTTATTCTTCCTAAATAATTACAGATTTCTGCATATAAGTATATTGATGGGCATCAATTCATTATAATCTTAATCCTTATTGAAGCTTAAATTGTCTCACCTTTGGCCAACAGTATTTTTAAACTGGTTTCTACAGGCTCTGAAACATTCCATTGCTGTGCTAAGATATTGCATAATTCCCTTGTACTCCTTTTCTGTGCTAAGATATTCTGTAATTGTCCTATGTATTTCCTTCTCTAGACCTGGAATCAACAATTTTTCCAAGAAATTCTGTAATGGTAAATCTTTTTCCAAGACAACAGTCCCACACTAGAGATATTCATCTGCTGACTGATCATTGTTTACCTTTTCAATAGGCAGAGTAGTATAAGAGCTTTACTTATCATCATCTATGTTATAGCCTCTTCTCCTGTTTACTGAGTACCTCAGTTCTCAAGACACGGGGAGGGCAAAATTAGAACATTGTATAAATTCTCATTTACTTTGTCCCATACTACACACATGTAAACACACAGCTGCCTTTTCATCCGTATCCTAAGCACATTATTTATTATGTTTGTTCACTTTTATGTGTTATTTTTGTAGACATTTCAGAAATGAGTCTTTACACTCTGCCTTTTAGAAGCTTACGTCCTACCTTCCCATGCAGCAACTGAGCCCCGTAGGACTCAGCATTGTCCCATGGAGGAAAAGCACGTTTGATTTGGAGTTCCTCAAGGTCCAAGCTTGTCACACATCCCCCAACTGACTGCTTTTCTTAGTACGTAAGACTTCATCCTGTTCTTCTTACCTGTACTACTTTTCACTCTCTTCACATTTCTCATACTTTTTTACTCATAAGATAGAAAAATACCTTTTGTATTTGGGGAAAACAGAGACTAGTGTTTCTATAGTGCAGTGGGAATATGATATAGATCTTGGAACAGATGCATCATAAGACACTGATTTATACTTGGAATGATATAACCCAGGTGGGGCGAGTGATTCAGAGAAATAGAATTTGTTTTAGTTTTTAAATGGATCATTCTCGATGGTTGTGCAGAGAATAGAGCCTGACAATGTAAAGGACAAGAACAAAATTAGAAAGATCTGCGAGACACATTGCCTTGGAGATATATAAAATCATGATGATTGGCAGCAGTGAGTCTATGAAAATGCAAAGTTATCTACAGGGAAGTCAGGACACACTTGTTGAGAAAGGATATAAAGTATGTGAGAAAAGACTGTGTTACAATTTTTAAAACATACTTTCCTAACCCCTGACTGTTAATATTTGTATATTTCTATCTAATATACACTCACATCAGGGCTGACTTCAATATGCAAAAGGTTTAACTGTTTTTCAGTTCTTTTTTCATTCTGGTCTCTGGAGCTACCATAACCTGGGCCCTAGAACACCACTGAGTGTCTTGAAAACTGAATGAAATCTGTATCTAAAAACAAAGAATTAATCAATTTGGTTAATGATCAAGTAAAATAAGAGTTAAAATTTACCGGATCTAGCCATGTGAAGCTAATTGGTGAACTTAAGTGGAGTAATTTAGCAAAACAGTGAAAATTATTAGCTAAAGTTAAGAATAAATCAGAAGAAATTTTAGAGTACAGAAAAAGAAAAAATGAAGGAGACAAATAGGAAAGTAAACTTGAGGATAAGTAGAAACACTTTTTTTAAAATGGAAGGATGTTCACATTTTTATTCTGATAAGGATGAAGTTTCCTTGGAAAAAAAATAATGGAGAAAGAAAAAGAAAATATTATCGCTATAGTTCTGTTAACCAGAAAGGAGTGCAAAGGGAAGAGAAGTCAGAGTATGGACCTGGGTTGAGGTCAAGAAACCACAGTTCATAGGTCAAATCTGACTCACCATTAGATTTTGTAAGTTAGTACAGAGCTGCACACATCAGTTTCTGTATTTTCTCTGACTATTCTCACGGTTCAACAGCAGAGAACAGTTGCAAGAAAATTCATATGCTCCACAAACACTAAAATATATGCTACCTTGGTTACTGTTGAAAAACCCAGAAGTGGAGCTTTTTTCCTTACATAAATTCATGTAGAATTATCAAGTCAGGATGGAAAGCAGAGCATATAGAAAGAACACAGATGGAGGTAAGCTTGTGTGTGTAGATACTTGGAAATAGAGATACTTAGAAAAACTTTCTTGTTTGAGGTATTTCCTTAGGATAATAAAAATCAAGACATCATCCTAGCATGAGAAGGATGGGATGAGTGTGTGGAGATGTGAGTAGAGAGGAGTGGAGTTTGTTCATGCAGAAGAAGAGTGGGAGTCGAGGCGTGTGTAGAATTTTACACTGCAGTACAGTTCTCTCAAAGTTTGCTCAGAATCAGACATGGTGACACCCACCTGAAATCCAGGACTTTGGAGACTGAGGCAGGAGGATCACAAGTTTAAGCTCAACCTCAATAATTTAATGAGGCCTCATCTCAAAATAAAAGAGAGACAGAGGGAGGAAGAGAGGGAGGGAGGAAATAGAGAGGAAGGAAGGAAGGAAGGAAGGAAGGAAGGAAGGAAGGAAGGAAAAGTGAAGAAGGGCTCGAGGTATACCTAAATGTGAATGTCTTGGGTTTAATACACAGAATGACCAAAAAAATGGTAAGGATAAAATTCACTCTTCTGAGAAGTTCACTGTTTCCAATCATTAGCTCAAACCAGCTTATAGAACGTGCATTCTTATTGCAAACACAAGGATAGGCTTACAGCACAATGATTGGAGCTCTAAGTCAACTACCTCCCTGCAGCAAGAAATCTGATGGTAGAAAGTAGGCTAGTAAGAAGAGTCAATCAAATTTGCTTCTTAGAGAAATGAGGTAAAAGAGATGTGGATAAGTGTTTGAGATATGGGCAAAAACATGTTATAGTAAAGAAACATATAGTGAAGGGGAAAAAAGTGAGTTGTGGGAGACACTGTGCAAATCATTGGGAGCTGGAGGAGGACAATGATTGGAATTTCATGTGGAACAAGAAATTATTGGCTAAGTGAGGAGGAAAGTTGGAAAAATAGGTGACAAGAAAAGAGAACATTTAAATTAAGGTTATGTGGATGGTAGTTACTGGGTATGGCAATGATTCATTGTAAAAGTGAATAAACATTTTCAACAGAGAGGAAAAGCAATCAGAAGTCTAAAGATGACTTTCACAAGATGGCATGGTGAGCAGACTCATTTCAAAAGCCTACCATTAAAGCGAGGACGTTAATCAGAACATGCTGTTAGCATGAAGAAAGCTAGCCAACATTTATGTGGAACAATTCCAAGAGTGTGGAAAACAGTCTAGCCTTGGGAGAATGACAGAGTGACCATGTGCTCAAGAAAGATCCAGATCACAACTATGCAAAGTGGAAATAATTTTTAGAAGCAAAGTTGTTTCTATCTACTTAGAGCACTGACCAAAGCTTCTTGAAGTTTCCAGGTTTTTAATGTTGGTGAGGAACATATATGACTATCTGCCTCTCATCTGACAGTAGACAAATAATCTTTTAGTTCCATTCCATGAAACAGAATATCCTTTTTGTTCCTTCAAGAGAGTTACCCAACCTCCGTTGCTGCATACTATTCTTACCATTTTTCCATGAAATCTCCTATGTGGTCAAGATTGCAGAAAGAATTGGTAAGTTGTGTGATGCTGAATATTAATTATATTCCTGGGCATTTAAAATATATAAATATGAGGTGTGATTTGTACGGTGATGCAGTAGTAGCACTATTGATTCTTTTGGTACACTAATATAATAGCTATGTGCTGTTATGCAACAAATTACTGCAAAACATATTGGTTTGGAATAAGTACTTATCTCACAGCTTCTGTGATCCACTAACTTAGACACCGCTTCAAGATAACATTTTAGGAATTGGAAGACAAGATGGTGGACTGGTAGGTAGCAAGAGAGAGACTCTCTCTGAGAGAGACAGCTCAAATGCCAGAATAAAACACCCTGGAGAGACCCAAACAGAGAGAGATGGACTCTCACAACCCACAAAGAAACTAAAGTGCAAAAACAACCATTCGAATATGAGGTCCTGGGGCTACTATTAGTGAAGATAAGATCAGCGAGCACAGTGCCCTCCTCGAGCCGCCTGAATCCCTGCCCAACCTGAACAAGTGTTCCGCGCCGAAGCGACTGGCTTGAGCCGCTGGAGTGCGGAGCTGAACAGCCCTGCATGCAGCTCACCTGGACCGGCTCTGCACGTGACCCACCCAGAGGCACCGTGAATTCCCACCGCAGCCGCACTGATGTTGGAGGTCGGGGAGCCCAGCAGTTCTCGGGGACTCCATGAGTGATGGGAATAAGACCCTCCCATGGGAAAGGGGAAACCAACTGGATGACATGTTGGATTTGGCAAGACAGCCCTAACTCCCCTAAGGAAGTGGCTTCAGCTGGTTGCTCCTCTCGCCAAGTGGATTGGTGAAATCTGCTCGGACTAGGCCGCGCCCCTGAGATCAGTGCACACTGATGCAGTGAAGGCCTGCAAAGGTTGACTGGCCCAGAAGGGAGGAGCTAGCGCACACTGCCCGTGGGTGAACTCTAATCTCTGATAACCTATTGAAGAGGGCTAAAGCTCCTAGCTTGTGCCCTCTAGAGGAGCCTTAACCAACAATAAAAGGGTCTGGGAATTACACTGTACATTTGTATGGAAGGAACCAAAAACATGACAAAAGGGAAAAATAAGAAAACACTTCCAGCCCCCAACCCTGAGAACATTGATCCAGGAGAGGCAAATACAAAAGAGATTGAGGGCAGCAAAACTGCAACATCAAACACAGCATTAGCGGACATAAAGAGATATCTTCAGGACCTCATAAGTGGGACCAAAACTGAAATATTAATTCAAATTAAACAAGAGATAAGTAAATTAATAAAAGAAGGGCTGGGCACCTCTCAAGAAGACACAGAGAGAAGAATGGAGGAACACAAATGGAGAGAAAAATTTAATGAAGAATTCAGGAAAAACCTAGAATTTATGAAGCAGATTCAAAGGGATTATCAGGAAACTAAAGAC